>PVJS01057736.1:0-11973 GCA_004027185.1 Glis glis
TTACTGTGGATTGAGCCCAGTGGTGTTTGACTTCTTAGCTGCATCCCAGTCCTTTTTATTTTTGTTTGGAAACAGTGTGTCACTAGATTGCTGAGGCTGTCCTTCAACCTGCAATCCTCCTGTGTCAGCCTCCCAAAGGCATATGCCACCATGCCAGGCTACAACGGGGTCTTTATAATCACTTTTTTGGCCAGGGGGTGTGGGTGGTGCACACCTGTAATCCTAGTACTTGGGAGGCTGAGACAGGAGGATCACAGGTTCGAGACCAGCCTCAACGAGTTAGCAAGACCCTGTTTCAAAGAGAAAAATAAAATAGGGCTGGGAGTATAGCTCAGAGGTAGAATGCCCCTGGGATCAATCTCCAGTACCACCTCCCATCACTTTTTTGATACTTCCTTCCTTGAGTGAAAGAAACAGGGACTTTCATTATATAAATTACTTAATAATGAGAACTGTCATAGGAAGGCCCATATTTGACTTTTTAGGGTTTGAGGATATAAGACAAAGATTCTTTTCTGTACCTTCTCTAATAATTATACTCAGAATTTTATGAATACTACTAATAATGCTGAGGATAGGTAATATTTGTTGTCCACTTACTATGTGTTAAGCCCTGAACAAGGTACTTTCAATCCTGTGCCTCATGTATTATTTTCAACAACCAAATTAATCTTTTGTGTGTGGGCACTGTGAATTGAACCCAGGGGCTGGGATGCAGCTAAGAAGTCAAACACCACTGGGCTCAATCCACAGTAACACACACACACACACACACACACACACACACAAGACCCAGTCTTGGTGGTGGACACCTCCAAGATACACCCCCAGCCCTATTTTATTTTTTTATTTTGGAATAGGGTCTTGCTAGGTTACTGAGAATTTGCTAAATTGCAGAGGCTGGTTTTGAACCTGTGATCCTCCTGTCTCAGCCTCCCAAGTACTGGGATTACAGGCGTACAACAGCACTCATGACTCCAAGTAAATCATTTTTAACTTTGCTTTTGCATCTGAGAAAATTGAGGTGCAGAGAGTTTGATTAAATTTGACAAAGTAACACAGCCCTGAAATACTAATGTCAGGATTTGAATTCAGGTGTTTTTGACTCTCAAGTACTGAACCTTACTACCATGTTATAGTACTTTACTAATATGCTAATGCTAATTTCAGTTTTTCTAAAATTCCCTTCCCCGCTTTTCTTATTTTCTGTATTTTAAGTAATTGCTTCAATTAGAAAACAGGTGAAAGAGAAATGTCATGACTGTCCTAGGAACCAAAGTGGGATCATATGAAATTTATACCATATATTTTGAGATAGCTCGACTGACTCCTTTTTGTAAAACCCATGCCATCTTAGGTTAAATGACTAAGCAAATGGAAAGTCCCCAGAAGAGAGAGAAAAAAAACACAACAAAGTATAGTTCCTGGAATGTGACCTCTAGCTAAATACCAACGTGACCTCTAGGCAAATACCAGACCACCTGATTCCAGTGTGATAATATGCCAAAAATATAGCCCTGCTTCCTAGTTTAGCATTAAACTCTCTGCCCTTGCTGACCCTAGGACAAAGCCCGCGAAACCAGTTCCTGCCCTTACCGCCCAAGGACAAAGCCCGCGAAACCGACCCCGGTCTGTGTGCTCAGCCCACTCCCCTAGACTAACCACTTTACTTCTAAATAAGGGAAAATTTTCTGTGGTTGGCCGATTTAAACCATAACCTGCAAAAATCTGCTTCTGTAAACTGGCTTGCTCTATAAAGGGGAACTGTGAGCTACACAAGGGGCTGCCAGTCCTGCCTGTGCTGGAGGGCAGTAGCCCCGCAGTAATAAAGACTCACCTTAACTGAGTCAGTGGTCTTGAAACTTCTGTTCCTTGCTCATTGTTTAACATGTTTGGAGGCCCCACCGAGATATTTAGAGACACCACTCAGGCCTTGGACAGTGCCCCGGGGATGGGAAGATCGGACAGACTCCGGAGAACAGGCGAGTGGCTGCCTGCCCCCGCTTCACCGGACAACCCTTGGCAGAGGCGTCTGGTCTGGTGAGTCGACTTTGGAGATCAGGGTTAGTTGGACTCAACTGGTAACCCTGGTCTCCAGAGGTCTGGGGAGATGTCCCCAGTCTCCTGGTTTGTGGTTTCTGTCTGGTTCCCAGGAATTGTTTCGTTTTTAAGTCATCTATGTTTTTGCTTAATTTTTGTCTATGTTTTGTCTGTCTGTTTGTTCATTAGTGAAAGTTGTTTTTGCTTGCTTGTCCAGAGCCTCTGCTTTGTACAAATTGTTAATTCTAATTCCTTATTCTTAGGTTTTTGTCTTTATGGGCGCCTCCGCTTTATCCCCCAGCTGGGGTACAAACGTTTGGCTTCTCGGTCTTGTTCTTGTTTCGATTGCTGTGTTTTCGATAGGCTTAGGGGCAGTAGCCCCCCCAAATTGGACAAGGTTCGAAAGTTTCTTACTCTTGTTTTGTTACATCCTGATCTGCCTTGTTTTCCTGAGCATTCCCTACACCTCCATATTGATCCCCTGCTGGTGGACTGGAGCTGTGGGGGCGGAGTGCCAGGTCTTACAACGTTGTAACTAAACTCATTTGGACAAACATTCCCCCACCCCAGGGAGAGATGGGGAAAACAAATAGGACGGCTCTTCCAAACGGGTGCACATAAGGGACTGGTCACCCCAGCGCCTTGAGCCAACCCCCTCTTCCCGAGCACAGAGGGTGATTCGTTTGAGTCACAGTGGAGGGAACCAGCCTCGACATAAAACTCAGGGAAGCTGCCTCAAAAGCAGTATGCGTCCGACCCAAAACATTAGAGCCCCCCTAACCTCGAGTAAGCATGTACGGACTTCAGGAGGTCACTCTCCCAGCCCGCTTGAGCGGTGATCTGCCCGCTTGTAACCCCAAAGGCTGGGGAAGCGGGGAGCATAGGGCCAGTCCTGGCTCCTTGCCATAGGGAGAGGCACCAGGTCGGGGGTTTATACCGACCCTCCGCAATCCAAAACCTTGCTCAGGGCTTAGCTGGTAAATCCCCGTGAGGGGTAAAAACTTTGTCCATCCGGACTGTGAAGGCTGAACACTGACTCGGCTTGCGTACGCAAGTAGCTGTCGGGCAAATCCTCCTAAAAGAGTCCCGGATTTAAGTAAATCATAAATATCCCAAAATGGTCCAAGGATCTTCTTCCTCTTCTCTCAACACCCCTCTAGAAGCCCTGATAACTCATTTCTCTGAGTTTAAGAGCAAGGCCTGCCAAAACAGGTACACAGTAACTAGAGGGCCATTGCAGACTTTATGTGAGCTTGAATGGCCCTCCTTTGGGACAGGCTGGCCGGCAACAGGTTCTTTCCTCTTATCAGATCTTTATCTCATACACCGGGTAATTCTCTCTAACCCTGGCTACTCTGACCAGATTCCTTACATCACTACTTGGATAGATCTGGTTGCAGACTCACCCTCTTGGATTAAAAAGTTAACCTGCCTTTCCGTCCTATTAACCCAACCCCAACAGGCAAAGGAAAAGGAAATCTCCAAGAAGAACCAACAAGGACCAGCTGTTTTCCAAAAAGATGAACACCCAGACTCACCTGACCCCTCCCTTAACCTCCCACTTCCTTATCCCCCTACTACCACTACCTCCCCCACTCCTACTTCTGGTCCTTCAGCTCCCCCTCCTGGTCATCCTTGACTTAGCCCTTCTCACATGCGTACTGGCTCCTCATATGGCCAACCTACCCATACCCTCACTCTGCCTAAAGCCCACGCTACCATTACACCCCCTTCCCTTCTCCCCCTCCATTTAATGCCCAATACAGGTGGTGACCAGACCCAAGGATGTCTTATATATATCCCATTTTCTGCCACTGATCTTTATAACTGGAAACTACAAAACCCCTCTTTCTCTGAAAAACCACAGGTGCTTGTTCACCTCCTGGAAACTATTTTCTTTACTCATCACTTGGGATGATTGTCAACAAGTCTTACAGGTCCTTTTCATGTCAGAGGAGCATGAACGAATCCAGCAAGGGTCATGTTGCACTGTGCTGGGACAGGACAAGACTCCCACCATGGACCCCATTCGCTTGGAGAGGGTGGTACCCCAAAGTTGTCCTGATTGGGATTATAATTCTGATTCAGGTAAGGAGTCGATAGCCAGGTACCATGAAGCTCTGCTCAGTGGGGTACCAGTGGCAGCCAGGAAGCCGACCAACATGGCCAAGGTAAATTAGATCATACAGGAGGCAGGGGAATCCCCATCAGCTTTCCTAGAAAGACTGATGGAAGCCTATCGGACCTACACCCCTTTAGACCCTGAGGCTGTGGAAAACAGATGAATCCTTAATATTGCATTCGTCTTCCAAGCAGCCCCAGACATAAGAAAAAAATTACAAAGATTAGAAGGGTTCGAAGGCAAGGTTATATCTGAATTAGTAGAGATAGCTCAGAAGGTGTTCCACAATAGGAACAGCATGGAAGAGGATCAAAAATGGGAGAAAAGAATAAAGCAAACTGTCATTGCAACGGTCATGGCCAACAACCTAGGCCCCCACCCCAGGAAGCAAAAAAACTGTGGTGAAAAATCTCTTTTGGTCAAAAATCAGTGTGCTTACTGCAGAGAAATAGGACATTGGAAAAACGAATGCCCTAATTAATGAGAAACCCCCATCTTGCACCTGAAAGAATGATGGGGCCAAGGCTCAGAGCCCTCCCATGAGCCTATGGTAACCTTAAAAGTAGGGGGGAACCCATTTAGTTTCTGGTAGACACAGGAGCCGCCTTCTCTGTCCTTAAGGCCCCTAAAGGTCCCCTGTCCAAAGAGAAACTCCAGGGAGCAACAGGAAAAATTTACTCTTATCCCTGGACGACCTCTAAGATCTCAGACTTGGGAAAAGGGACTATCACACACTCATTTCTGGTCATGCCCAACTACCCCTACCCCCTATTAGGAAGAGACCTACTCCAAAAGCTACAGGCTACCATCATGTTCCAAGAGGAGGAGGCCCAACTTGCTTTATCTGGAGAATCTCCCATTAAGCTCATGATCACCCACCCCATATAAGAAGAATACCTTTTAATGCCAGAGCCTACCTGTACCCTCAGTGCCCCCTCTCTGGAGTTTTTAGAAAAATGCAAAATTGCGGTGCCAGGAGTATGGGCAGAAACGAATCTCCCAGGCTTGGCAAAGCACCGCCCGCCTATAATTATCCAGCTACTTAGCTCTGCAGTACCTGCACGTGTCAAACAGTACCCCCTCAGACTACAGGCTCACCAAGGAATCGCCAGCCACGTCCGGTGACTCAAGGATGGAGGAATTCTTGTTTCCTGTCAGTCCCCGTGGAACACCCCACTACTACCCATTAGAAAGGCCAGAACTGGGGACTATTGACCTGTCCAAGACCTATGAGAGATAAACAAACGGTTGGAGACGATCCACCTGACTGTCCCCAATCCTTACACCTCGCTTAGTTGTCTCCCACCAGACAAAACATCAAGGACGCTTACTTCATCCTACCCATTGCCCCGGTGAGTCAACCCATTTTTGTTTTCGAATGGACAGACCCGGAGGATGGAACTACAGGTCAGTTAACGTGGACAAGGCTACCCCAGGGGTTCAAAAATTCCCCCACCTTATTTGACAAGGCCCTAAGCCAGGACTTAAGCAATGTCAAGGTCACCCACACCAACCTCACACTGCTCCAATATGTGGATGTTCTCTTACTGGCTGCTAAGACCTGGGAAGAATGCACACAGGGGACTCTGGATCTTTTAAGGGAACTAGAAAAGCTGGGGTACCAAGTTTCCACCAAAAAGGCCCAACTATGCTCTCAACAAGGCACATATCTGGGCTACAAACTTTCTCAGGGCCTGTGAACCCTCTCAAGAGGGCAAATAGAGGCCATACTCCAGATCCCTCGACCTATAAACAAAAGGCAGGTCAAGGAATTTCTTGGAGTGGCTGGTTATTGGAGGCTATGGATTCTGGGATTCACAGAAATTGCACAGCCCCTGAACTCAGTCACAGCTGGAGGAAACACTCCCCTTATATGGGGGGGGCAGGAGCAGCGGGCTTTTGACACCTTAAAACATGCCTTGGTATCGGCCCTGACACTGGCTCTTCCTGACCTCCAAAAACTGTTCCAGCTATATGTGGCAGAAAAGAATGGAGTGGCAAAAGGTGTACTTACCCAGACACTGGGCTGTTGGAAATGCCCAGTAGCCTACCTTTCAAAAAGGTACGATCCTTCAAAAAGACTGGATCCTGTAGCATCCGGGTGGCCAGCCTGCCTGCGAGCTATTTCAACTACCTCCTCCCTTGTCAAGGAGGCAGATAAACTCACCCTGGGACAGGATCTTGTCATACATGCTCCTCACTCCGTAGAGACTCTGCTGGGGCACCCCCTGATAAATGGCTATCCAACACTCGAGTGACCCAGCTCCAAGTTCAGCTGCTGGACCAGCCAAGGCTAAAGTTCATCCAAACCAGGTCTGTCAATCCAGCCACCTTGTTGCCAGAGAGCGATGAGGGGATGGATTTGATTCATGAGTGCCGAGATGTCTTAGAAACTTTACAGGGGAGTCAGACCAATCTCACCGATTTTCCCATCCAGGACGCAGAAGAAACTCTCTTCACAGATGGGAGCAGCTTCATGGAAGATGGGATCTGATATGCTGGAGCAGCAGTGATCAGTCTTTAGGAGGAGCGATAGACACAGACTTCGGACCCAGGGACTTCTGCCCAGAAAGCCGAGCTCATCGCTCTAATGCAGGCACTAAGACTGGCCAAAGGAAAGGCTGTGAACATCTATATAGATAGCAGGTATGCCTTCCCCACTGCCCACGTACACGGTGCCATATACAAAGAAAGAGGCCTACTGACCTCAGCAGGAAAGCAGATAAAAATCATCCCTGAAATTCTAGCGCTCCTTGAAACCATATGGATGCCAAAGAAGGTTGCAATCATCCACTGCCCAGGGCACAGGAACGATGACTTCCCTGAGGCTAGAGGAAATCAGGCCACGGACCAAGCAGCTAAGAGGGCAGCAAAGGATGGGACTGGGCCTACAGGAAAACCCACAACTGTGGGAGTGATAACCCCTCTCCCGGAGCTCCCGGTGAGCCCCCACTATAACAATGAGGAGATAGCCAAGCTAGGTGAACATACAATTCTCCCCTCTGGATGGAGGGTGCTCCAAGAAGGAAAGATTGCAATTCCTGCTGCTCTGGGAAGACAGATAGTCCATGCGACCCACCTAAATACTCATCTAGGAGAAACCAACCTATATCAACTGCTCAACAAGGTGTATCACATGCCATCCTTGGCCAAACTTGCCCAATGAGCTGTGAGCAGCTGTCCAAGCTGCCAACAGGTAAACTCCGGAAAACAGCAAGGATGGAAAGGAGAAACTGTTCGAGGTACCTCCCCTGGTGACTTTTGGGTAATAGACTTCACGGAGGTAAAGCCTGGAAAACACGGGTTCCATTATCTCCTGGTCCTAGTGGACACTTTCTCTGGTTGGGTTGAAGCGTTCCTGACAAAGGGAGAGACAGCTCATATAGTAGCAAAAAAGCTTTTAGAGGACATTATCCCCAGATTCGGCCTCCCAACAGCAGTGGAGTCCGATAATGGCCCAGCGTTCACGGCTAAAATCACAAAAGATGTGTCTAGATGTCTGGGAATAACCTGAAAGCTACACTGTGCTTACAGGCCTCAGAGCTCAGGACAGGTAGAAAGGATGATTCTCACTAAAGGAAATTCTCACTAAGTATATAGCAGAGCTTGCCGGTGACTGGGTGACCTTCCTTCCCATGGCTTTCCTGAAGGTTAGGTGCACTCCATACATAGAGGGGTTCTCTCTGTTTGAAATTTTGTATGGTCGTAAATGTGCTTCCCTCGAGGGAGCCATCGCAAAGATCACAGTTCACTCTTTTGTACAGGTCGGATGTTATGAAGACCCAAAACAATGTGTAATGGGGGGAAAGACCTATTGGGCTGGTAGAGCTCTAGGAGATAATAGCGGGTACCAGTGTCCCGGCACTTTAGGACAAGAAATCTGCTGGTACTTACTCCCACCCCTGGGTATGTCAGACAGAGGAGAGGTTCAGGACTTGGCCCAGCAACAACATATTAAAACCCTGGTTAAGAAAATTGCAGATAAAATGTCCCCACCTGTTTATCACCCAATTAGCCTCCCCGACTTTAAAGAGTCCCATTCTAAAGAGTCTGAGACCCAAACCTTATTAACCATGGTACATGGCCTCCTAAGTGCCACAAACCCCGCTGTAGTCTGAGATTGTTGGCTCTGTTTACATATTGGGCCTAGTCGACTGTCAGTAGTGTTAACTTCACCAAGGCTACCTATCCTTCTCACTGTGTTGTACTCCCACCCAAACAGGATATACTTATTGCCCCCCGACCCACTTCAGTGACATGTGTATCTTCTAATGGGACTGAGGGGGTCAGAAACTTAAAGTTATGTAATGTTACTATTCATGTTCTCCCTTCTGCCATACCATGGTCCCCTCCTGTAAATGGAACTGTATTTCTCTGTGGTGGAACTACATATAGTCTACTCCCTGCAAACTGGAATGGACTATGTACCCTAACCTTGTTATTCCCAGATATCGAAATAGCCCCCAATAATCAAAGCTTATCAATACCCATGGTTGAACAGGTTAAGCCACGATGGAAGAGAGCTATCCAAGTGATTCCTCTGCTCGTCGGGCTGGGAGTAACTGCAGGAATGGGGACCGGGACAGCTGGCCTAGCCTCCTCCCTACACCTTTATAACAAGCTGTCCTCCCAACTCATCACTGACATGCTTAAGATAACTAATGCAATTCTGTGATTTGGGCTATATAACCTCTTTCCACCTGCTGAATGGGGCTGCCTCCTGTTTAGGGGAGACAGCCCGCGGCTGTGAATAAATGACTCTTTGATTTGGACATGAGCTTTGAGTGGTCTCTCTCGGCAGCTCCCCTACAATTTCTACTACTATCTGATCATTGGGAAGTGCAGAACTGGTAATACAACCTAGTCGTTCCTTTTTATGCTGAAGTCATATAGCCTTGCGAACCTTAAAATAAATCTGTATATTACCAACCAAGAGAGAACTTAAAAATAAAATAGGAAATATCAATACCAGAACTATATACCATGCTCCAAAGCATAACTAGAAAGTCTTTTAATTAGCTTCAGTATAGAGATAAGACAACTATCAGATTTTTTGTTCTATCTGTAATTTGAAATCTTTGTAGCCCTTTGAGAGTAGTGATCCAACCTTATGTGACCAAGAGTCTTTTAAACTATACCTTTCTAAAATGGGATACTTTCCAAAATTTTCTTTAGCCTCAGGCCTTAGCCAATAAGCACAACTTTCAAATAGTGAGTTGTCATTGATGTAAGACATTAATATGGGTGCCAGCTTCTGGGTTTTTTTATTTGTTTGTTTGTATGTCTTATGTGTGGTCCTGGAGATTGAACCCAGGGGCATTCAACCTCTGAGCTACACCCCCAGCCTGATTTTATTTTATTTCTATTTTGAAACAAGGCCTCACTAAGTTGCTCAGGCTGGTCTCGACCTGCTATTGAGGCAGGGCAGAGGACCTGGAAACAGAAGGGATTAAAGAAGACCATCTGTATCACCTTCTGTGAGGTAGGGGGAAGTAATCAGGGAGGTGAGAGACTGGTGGGCGCCAGGAGCTCAGGGTCCACCAGCCCACAAGATAACAATTCAAATTAAGCATTGAAATTGGTCAAAGGACATTGGTCCCACAAGACCCAATTCTGACCAATCAGAAAAGAGCAGATGGGGAACGTTAATAAGATTTAAAAGCCCACCTCCCAAGAGCTTCAGTGGTTACTCTCTTTTGGGGACCCCTTCACCCATGTGGGGGGAGCTGTTTTTGTCTTCTATCTTTCCCTGACTTAAAATGAACTTTTATATTTCTATATCCTTCATTAGTCCTTGGACTTCATTCATTGAAATCCACTGGACAAGAACCCAATAAGAGGAGACACTCCCATTTCACTATCCTCCAGTGTGAGCCCCCCAAGTAGTGGAATTTCAGGTGTGCACCATCATACCCACCTGGAAAATTCTGAATGAGATGAGGAAGCAGGCCATGCTGAAATGAGGTAAAGGTAGTGATGCAGGGGGATGGGAGGAAGAAACCATTTCAGCCATAGGTTAGAGCAAGATTGCTAAGAGGTGGATGTTTTTGTCATGTTTAAAGAACAGAAAACAACCAGTGTGGTTGGAATAGAGTGAGCACAAAGAGTTAGCCAGTCATCAAATTATATTATGCTAGCTGGGCACAGTGGCACACATCTGTGATCCCAGTGTTTGGGAGGCTAGGAACGGAGGCTCTCAGGTTCAGGCCAATGTGAGGTAACTTAGCAAGACTCTGTTTCAAAATAAAAAAATAGAAAGGGCTGGCGGTGTAGCTCAGTGGTAGAATACCCTTAGATTCAATGCCCTGTACTACCTACACACACGTACACACTCACACGCAAAGAAAAACAAGGAAGTTGGATTAGAAGCAATGCATTGGACCTGCTTGATATTGCAAACCACACAAATTGCAGTATTTTCTCCAGTGTCTCTCAGTCATGTGTAAATGTGGAGAAGGCAAATGTTAAGATTTATTCAGGATTGGTGCCTTTGTGTAGGAGACTAAGAAGCCAAGAGAATTGAGGGACCCAATGAGATACTAATTTATTAATTAGTTTAATGCAGTTGACAACATGGCTTAGTTGGTAAAAGAAAGGCACTAAGGCCAAGAAGGTTAATAGTTAATAAATTTGCATAAAGTTGAGATGTTAAATTAATTAATTTAGTGCAATTGACAACATGATCTTGTTTGCCAAGGGAAGACAGTGAGGCCAAGAAGGTTAATAAATTTGCATTAAGTCAAAAAGCTAAGATGCCTGTGATGTCAATAATGTCAAAGAGCAAGTGCTATGTGGATGGGCTTGCTGGAAGAATGAGTAACTGACTAGAAAGTGGGATAATGAAGTAAGCATTTTCAAAGGAGGAGGAGGGTGTTTTTTTTGTTTTGTTGTGTTTTTTGGTAGTATTGGGATTGAACCCAGGGACATTCTACCTCTGAGCTCTACCCCAGCCCTATTTTATTTTGAAACAGGATCTCACTAAGTTGTGAAGGGACTCACTAAGTTGCTGAGGCTAGCCTCAAACCTGTGACCCTCCTGTCTCAGCCTCCCAAGTACCAGGATTATAGGAGTGCACCACTGCACCCCTCCAGGCTAGGAGGAGCAGTTTTGAATGAAGATAAAGTCCCGAGAATTGTCATGGATAAGGGTATCTGAAGTAAAGTACAAGTACAAGTGAAGGGCACCTGGATTGAAGAGTGGGCAATGAACTATTTAAAATTTAAAATTATCACTATTTAAAAGGTGAGCTTTTTTAATCTATGAACTCATATCTTTTAGTTCTATTAGTCTCCATACTATATTCCATATTATTTCCTCTTTCTTGTGTTATTAAATTTTGGGGGGTACTGGGGACTGAACCTAGGGGCATTCTATCTCTGAGCTACATTCCTGGCCATTTCATCTTTTATTTTGAAACAGGATCTCCTTAAGTTGCTGAGGCTCTCTTAGAATCTGTAATCCTCCTGTCTCAGCCTCCCAAGTACTGAGATGACTGGTGTGCACCACCACAACCCACTATATTATTCTTTTATTTTATAGAACATGTTCTTGGGCATCTTCTGAGATGGGGGACAGAGTGGGTCGATTTTTTGAGACCTTCTATGTTTGAAATCAATCTTCATTTCATATTAGTACTTGATCAATAGAGTTTGCTGGGTGCAAGATTATAAATGGAAAATCATTTTCCACTTGTGATAACATTACTCCAAAATCTTTTGCTTTTCACTGTGGTGGTTGAGTGGACCAATGCAATTCTGACTTACACTCCATGTGCAATTTATTTCTTAGTTTTTAGGATTCTAACATTATTT
>PVJS01057737.1:0-11973 GCA_004027185.1 Glis glis
AAAAAAAAAAAAAAAAAAAAACCAAAACAAATGGTGTTAGGAAAACTGGACATCCACATGCCAAAGGAGGAAATTGGACCTTATATTACACCATAAACAGAAATTGGTAGTTTCTTGAAGATCAGTTACAATGTGGAATCTCATCAATTAACTTTCTCTTGTTATCTTAAGACGCATTGGTCTATCTTGCTCTGTAGGTAGATCTCTTCCCTTTGCCTGATTTCCGAGCATCATGTCTCGGTCGCCTGGAAACTCATGGGTCACTGAGTTAGAGTTTCAAATGTAGTCACTGCTCTTGGTGTAATATCAAAAAACCACACTTGCTAATATCATCACCTGCTGAATCAGGAAAGTTTAAGTCATGGGAAACTAGGAAGATTTGGGGGGTGATGTGTGTTTTCCAGAATTCTAGTGTTCACTTGGAAGTTCCTGCTTGATCACTGGTGGCAAATACTGCCAACAGTTTTCTTTGCAATGCCTGGTTCACCTCATTCTCGTCCAAGGAAATATCTGCTGAGAGCTAGTCTGAATAGCTTGTGAGTCGTTCTTTCAAGTCGAGACGGAGTTCTGTGAACACAGCACGGGCTTGGGTCTGACCTCAGCCACGCAGCACTTTTCCTCGGGCGCCGTTGTCCTTTAGTGTGTAGAAGTACCACTTGTAAGAATATTGAGATGTGGCTTAGCACCAAGATCTAATAAAAGAAACACCTGTGCTACTTCAGCCACAACCTTCTCAAGCGACACTATTTTCCTTCTCTCATGAGCGCCTGGTGGCGATGCCCACAGTGGCTGCTGGTGGTGGGCAGTGTCGCAGCCCCGAGTCACAGGGCAATGTGGGTAGTTTGCCCATCCCTGTTTTGGTGCCATTAATACCAGTGTCCACACAGGGAAAGTGACAGGCCTCTTAGTGTCATGAAAGCAGACTTGTCCTTACGACTCACGACCCAAGGAGGTCTCAGGGACCCTTTGAGAAATACTGCTTTAGCCAAGATCATGGAAGGAGCCTAGTTTCTTTCTCCTTTTGAGCATGTAAAAAATGTTAACATAGTATGTGAGTAAAGGAAGAAGCTTGATACACTTACTGACAGATCTTCTGCATCAAATGATACAGGTTAAAAATCAGTGACTTTTCACGTTAGCAATTATTTTACTGTTTATGTCCTTATCTGAACAAAATTTCACGAGCACTTGAAATTAATGAAGTTTATGCAAATTTTTAGACATACGAAAACAAATAACTAATAACATCATGTGCAGCATGAACCCAACAATCAGCTTAAGAAATGAAATGTTCAGTGCTTGGCGGAAGCTTTGAGACATCCTCTTTGATCCTGTTCATTTCAATGAGCCCCCCCCTCCCAAGGACCCCACCATCCTAATTTGGATGCTTAGCCTCACCCTGGATTTCTATGTCTCTAAACAAAATGCAACATTTTTAGGAACAAGTAGCTGTGTAATTTATGTTACTCTAACCCTCTACTAGATGCCAGAAGTGGAAGGTCCCAGCACTGGGCACCTGCATCTTCAAATTCACTAGGTGTTGTCCACGGTGGTTACATCACGTTATACTCTCCAGCAATGTCTAAAAATCCTCTTTTCTCTACCTTCTCTGGAGCATGTGAAATAATGAGACCATATATATATATATATATATATATATATATATATATATATATATTGCTGTTATGAGAATTTTACTTTGTTGCTGGAGCAGAATTTAACTGTTATTTAATTTGCATTTCTCTGATTCTTAGTGACACTGACTGTATCTTTCAGGTCATTTACATTGGAGAGCTCTCCTTCCATAAATCGCCTTGTCAGATCTGTTACAATTGTTCCCGTCATTTATTACTTAATTTTTTGTAGCATTCTTGACATACATTGGATTTTAACCCTGTGACCACTTTTTATGGTCTAGACACTTTTCTGCATGATGGTGGCTTTTAAATTTTGTTGCACTGTTCCTTGATGTACAATTTGTACTTTTAATACAATCAAACTTACCATTTTTGTCTTTTATAGTTTGTATCTTTTAGGATTTCCTCAGCAAATCCTTCCCTACTTCAGAGTCACAAAATATCTCCCTATTTTTAAAGAAAGTTTGAAAGATTTACATTCCACAATTGAATTCAACCCATCCAGATTTTATCTTTGGGTGTCATGTAAGAATCTAATTTTATTTTACTTTTTCCATGTGGATAACAAATTTCCTAGCATCATTTATCGGATTCTTTCTCCACTGGCCCACATTGCTACCTCTGCCCTATATCAGGTCTCACCTGTTTGGAGAACTCTTCCTGAAAGAATGTGTATTCTGCTGTAATTGGGTCCAGTGCTAGTCGAATTTTGAGGGTCACGTGTCCGATAGGGCTGCTCGAGGTCTCTCCACCCTCTCTGATTTTTCTGCCTGCTTGCTCTGGCAGCAGAGGGCAGCTTTGAAATCTCCAACTGCATTTGTGGATTTGTTCACTTGACCTTTCAGTTCTGCCAGACTTTACTTCGCATACTTGGGTTTGTTATCTCCTCTGGATGAGCTAACCCTTTTATCATCATAAAGCACACCTCTACGCTGCCCGTAATTCCTTCTCCTGAGTCCACTTTCAGCCATTCCCACTTTCTTATGATTAGAGTTTACATGGTCTATCTTTGTAGATCTCTCTACTTTTGATCTATCTGTGTCTTTGTATTTAAGGTGCATTTCTTGGAGACAGCTTATGGTTGGGTTGTATTTATTTAGCTGGTCTGACGGTTTTTGTCTTTTACTTGTTTAAACCATTTATATTTATTGTAATTATTAAATTTGCTTCTACTTATGTGTTAGCTCTGAAGACACATTTTTATTATTTTTTTGCATTAAACTGCCAATTATCTTTTAAAGCATTTTAAAACCAAGAAAAGAATGTTTTATATTGACGTACCAGGTAGCCATTTCTAGTGCCCTTCGTCTCCCTGTGTGGATCTGAGCATGCCTGCTAGCATCTGAATATCCGTCAGGCTCTTCCACATGGGTTGTCTCATGTTGCCTTTGTGACAACATTTGCAACCACAGGGCAATGTCCCCATTGCAGAAGAAGAAGCTGAGGTTCAGGGCAATTACAGAGTTGCCTAGTCTCCACGAAGCAGGTCCAGGATTGGAATCCGGGTCTGTCTGTCCTCCGATGGATGCGCCTGGTACTGAGGTCAAGCAGAGATGGGGAAAGGCAGACAGCACCTCCCACCTGCCATGGGAGATGGGGTGCAGTTATCCCAGGGAAGGGCAGAGACTCCTGAAAGCTGGCTCACCAGAGAGCTGCAGGAGGGAATGGTCCATCCATGAAGAGTCAGGTGGCCCAAGTGGGGGCAGACTGGAAGGCAAAGGACAGCCAGAAAGAAAGCCCATCCTTGGCCAGTCCAAGGCCCTGGCCCAAGCGTGGAGTGCTGGGTTCTGTGCACAGAACATCTGTGGCGCACTCAGCCTGGCTTAGAGGAGTCTGCAGGGCCAAAAGGAGATGGAAGGAGGTACAGAAAACCTTGGGTACAAAGGGAGGGGGCTCATTATTCCACCCATCCATGGGCTAGAAAAGTTCACTGTCTGGGAAGGACCCAGCCAGACCCCTTTCCTCAGTTTCCCTCAGGGCCCACAGCTGCTGCCTGCTTAGCGCCCCCTGCAGGGCAGTCCTGAGAACTTGGTGTGGGGACAGGTACTGCCCACTGACTGGGCCTTCCCTCCTGCACCTGACTCCCTCCTCCCACAATGCTCCTCTCCCCCCAGAGAGACGCTGTGGGTCACCAGGTCACCAGCATCTCAGAGCTGCTGAGGGCAGACCCCCGCGGTACTGAAGACAGCGCAGACCCAGGCGCCAGGCCATCAGCGGTGCGGTAAGCTTGAGAGTTGGGCACACCTTCACCTGTCAGTGCCTTCTTCCCTGATGTTTGCACAAGGATAGAGATAAACCTGCCTGGGGATCTGGCTGAGGGCGGCAGATGCTGTTAGAACCAACATGGAGTTGCTCGTGGCAAAACCCTAGCAGATAATCCCAAGACAAGCTGAAGGCAGGGAGGAGGGAGCTCATGCTTCTGCAGCAGGAAGTGTCCCGGGAGAGCTTGCCAGAGCTCCAGGCTCCTGTGGTGGCCACCGCCACCTTGCTCAGAAAATGTTTCTGCCAGCCCAGCAGCAGCCTGCCCAGCCTTGGACTGGAGCCACCCTTGTTATTGATCTCTGAACATACTTGTCATTAATCCTGTGGGCAAGGATTATTGTTCAAAACAACTTACTCAAGCCTCCTCCTTTGCCTTTAAAACACCCTCGCCTCCGCCTCCTTGAGCACGCACCCACACACGCACTTTCCCTTCACAGAACTGCTCCTGAGCGAGGTTACGGGTCCCCAGAGAGCCTCTTCCTTGCTGTTTAGGGCAACAGGCTAATAGAGAGGACCCATGTGCAGGCGCAGTCTGCTCTTTCAGTCCTTGCTTCAGGTGGGTGGTATGTGGGGTCATGGAGATTCCCTGGACTTGGTTTTGAAACAGGGAGAGAGGGACACGATCTGAGGGTGTCACCAAGGACTCAGTCGCCCAAACCCAAGGACGGCTCAGGGCAGCTGCCATTTAATCAGGGTTTTATCAAAGACATTGGCATATTTATAATCTGGTCCTGTGTAGGGTAAAAAGTAGAGACACAGGGAGGGACGGGCCGCACATATGAGCCTGCAGATGCTTTTCCTGACGCATCCACTCCCACGAGACGTGCACCGGCTGGCGGCATCGGGTTGCCCAGAGGAGGCGGTGACCATGGGAGCTCTCTTGGGAAGGTCTTGGGGTCAGGGATTCACATCTGGGTGTGTTGCAGGATGGAGCCAAGTGTCCTGGCTGCCCCATTGGAGAGCAGGGCCCTGAGCCTGGGGAGGTGGTGCAAAGGTGCTTGGCCCACACTTTTCTTGCTGATTAGGAAAATAAAGTTCACCTTGCAAACCTGGGCCTGATTAATGAGCTGGGAAGGACGCCATGGCGGCTGTACAGCAGTGGACGCTGGCACCAGCCGCGAGCGCTCCGCTCCATGGGAAAAGCTCCCACCCAGGAGGCCTCCCCTGGGCACCTGCGGCTTCGCCCCGGCCCCACCTCCCCTGCCAGGGGCTCTCACGAGCAGACGGGCACCCCACATGAGTCTGCCTGTTCTGTGCTTATTAACCTTCAGCCAGACATGGTTTCCCCGCCTGGGGCAGATGGCAAGGTCTCCTTCCCATCTCAGACTGCCCTGTCCTCTCTTGCCCCTGCACAGCCACGCAAGGACACACTCACCCGGGCTGTCCTAACCCCTCTCGGTCTCCTCTGTCAGCCGCAGTGGCTGAGCTGACATGCATGTCTGCTTTGGTTTCTCCTTTCTGCTTTGAATGGTGTCCAGCTATTTCCCTGGGAGCCCCAGCCACCGTCCACCTCCCGCTTGAAGCAGCGGCCCCTGCAACAGCGTCACAAGTGAGCCCCCAGGTGCGCGTGCCAGCTGTTAGGCTGTCTGTCTCCGCTCCTGGTGCTCTCGCCCGCCCTCCGGTCCCCACACAGAACCCCGAGGTCTCCTGCTTCTCCAGTGGGTTTTCAGAGTCCGCCAAGCCCTCTGCCCGTCAGAAGACCCATCCTTTCATCTGCCATCGCCTCCGCCTGGCTAGTGCATTCCTTCACGGATGCCGGCATGGCTCGTCGGTCCTGGGTCACTGCCATTCGCAGCAGCCAGCTGGCAAGGGATGGGGGACGGTCTCATGATGTTCTGCAGAGGCAGTGGTGGCGGCAGACCAAGAGGGGGAGAGCACATGGGGGGAGGGAGAAGGAGGCGCCGGGGACGATGCTCAATCTGTCACCAACCTCCAGGTGCGCAGGCCTGACCATGTCCCTATCCAATGTCAGTGTCGAGGACAAGTGCACGGGCCTGGCCAGGTCCCTGCCTGGCGTCAGTGGCGAGGACAGGAATCTGCCACACTGGTTCGTCATGGCTTCTCCAGTTTCAAAGGGTGCGGGAGACAGCAGGGCCTCTGATCTCACCCGGTAAATGAAACCTGTGACCCATCTGCTTACCAGAACCTGAGGTCAGTGGCTCTGCGTGCTCCACAGTGGGGGCGGGGCTGAGGAGTCACCTTGCCTGTCGCATTTCCCTAGCGCGTCCCGTGAAACAACTGCTGTTGTTACCCCACTTTGTCCCCTCTTCCCAGAGGACTGCTCTCTGGAAACCGGGCCCAGAGAAGTTAAGTAGCGGGGGCTAGGCTGCACCCCACTCCCTCCTGTGCTCCCGGCTTTGGCTCCTCTTTTGGACCATTCCATACTCCAGGCTCCCTGTCTCGGCAGAATCCTTCTCTCCAGCGCCCATCCCTCAAGGGGCCCCAGGGCCCATGGGGCTCATTTACCATCCCCCTATTCACTCGGGCTGTGCCGGCCCCTCCTGCTTCCCCATGAAATGTCTTCACCACCCTGCGGTGGGATCCATGGGCTCTGAGGTCCTGTTCCCCATGATGGGGCCGGGACATTCGGATTCCAACATCTCCCGCCAGCAAGTGACCAGGGAACTCTGGCTCTGTCCTCACTGCGTGGCACTGTGACAGATTGCAGGTGTGGCAGATCTCGGGTCGTGAGAGAGCCCGTGCACCTCTGCATGGCCCACAGCTGAGGACACATGTACCCCCGCTCTGACTGGGGCTCTGAGGAGCTTAGCAGAAGCTCAGTTCCCCTCTGAGCCACCCCTGCGCCTCCCGGCTCCTGGAGAAGTTGGGTTCGGAGGCACTAGTCAGCACCTTGCTCTGTGCCCAGGTGGGACCAAGGGTGTGGAAGCCACTGGTCACTGCGGTGCAGACTGAGCCTTAGGGGCTGTGGCCATGAGCAGAGAAGGGAAGGAGGACGGGCCCGGGCAGCATTAGACTCTGGAAGCAGCTCAGGAAGGAGGTGAGGTGGGAGGCTCTGGATGGGCTGGTGCGGGAGAGTGAGGAAGGGGCTTCTCTGCTTTCCAGTGGGGGCCCAGGGCCTGTCCTGCCGAGGTTCCTGATGGGCCTGGAGACAGAGGCAGCCGGGTGTCAAGAGCCACAGTCCTGAGCTTCCCGGCAGGCACTGGGTGCCCTCCATCACAGCCATCCCTGTCACCCTTCCCAGGTTCATGCTCCTCCCAGTCTCCTAGTGCTGGAAGCCAGAGGCTCTCCTGGGGGAGGGTGGCCGAGCTCCTCGCACACTCCCAGCTGCCTTTGAGCAGAAGGGCCACTGACGTCTCCATGGTGGGGCAGGGCTTGTGGTCCCAGCGCTGGGTTAAGTGCTGGGCTTGGCTGAATTTCAACATGCCGGCCCCATGGGTTTGCAGCCTCGTGCTCCATGCCCAACACCCCACACCCCACACCCTCGGCCCTCCAGCCTGCTTCCCCCCTCGCCTTCCCTTGCCTGTGGGTGCAGGCCCCGGCTCTGCTCCTCTCTGGGGCCTGCAGCCCCGTGCCTCTTCCCCACATGGAGGGAAAGCACAGTAGTTTGCAGACTGTGGGCAAAGCTGGGCTTGGCAGGCCTGAGTTTGAGTTTAGACAGAGGGGCAGGGCTTGGATGTGTATACTTGCCCACCCTTCATCCGTGGACACGCCATCTACATGCCTGGCCTGGCATCCAAATGAGAGAGAGCCATGTGGCCTCACAGGCTGGCAGTGAGCTCCCGGGAATGCGGGTGCTGTTACTTGGGGTCACAGTGAGGTGGGTGAGGAAGGAAGCCCCCTTTCCACACCCCTCTGCCCCTGTGTGGCATCTCCAGGTTGCAGGCCACACTGTGCAGGCTGTGGTCCCCGGGGAGAGCGGGAGGAGGACCAGGCACTCGAGGGGCTGCTGCTCAGGGTAGGCACACCTTTAGTTAGAGAATCATACATGGAATCCAAACCCACAGCACATGCGCAAGTCCCTTTTCTTTTCCATTTATTAGGAAACTCTCATTCATCCTGCAGGCCCTGGGACTGGCCCACCCCACCAATCAAAAGATGAATGGGATGCTGTGGTGGGCTGGGAAGAGATGGAGAGCCGGCTCCAGTGTGTTTGATTTTCCCATCAATAAAGCGGTAGTGATTCCACCTTACCTGCAGGGCTTTTGTGATGTTAACATGAAATAGTGTGTGGGGATGCCAGACTTCTGTATCACATGTCAGTTAGGACAGGCTGGGGTGCTGTGTAACAAGCAGCCCTGATCTCAACGACTTATAAAACAACAAAAATTTTATTTCTCATTCTCACCACCTATGTATCTGTTCATGATTCCCCGTGCAAAGCCATGGATTCGGCCTTTCTAACTGTATGGGGGCAGGGAATTGAATCCATCAGCGTGCCTGCGGGTGAAGGAAGCAGAGGTCTTGGCTATGGGTGTTAGCGTCCCCTCAGCACTCTCCCATTATGCAGCATCCCTCCTTTCTGTGAACACGCTGGTGATGGCATCAAGTTGGCCTTTCTCATAATCTGCTGTCCACTGGTGCAGCCTGGGTCCTGTGCCAGCGCGCTTGGCCGTCCATCACCTGCCCTGGCCAGTGTGTAGCTGTCTGCACTCCTCTTTGGGGCACTTAATTGCCACATTCTTTTTCCAAGGAAGGGCGGCTTCTAGCACATACTCCAGCCCCGTGGGAAGTTCTGAGCATCTGGGACTCTCGTTCCTCCAAGGCACTCTACTGGCCTTCTGACCCGGTCCCCTGCCACCCAGGGCAGGTTGCGGCTGGCTGGTGCGGGATTCAAGGTTGCCCGCACTGGTCTGGGTCTATCCCAGACCTTTCTCCTTCTTTTCCCTTTCCCTGGTTCCCTTTCTTCTACGAAGAAAATCGTTCCCCACAGGAAACCAAAAGTCAATCTATTCTCATAGACTTGGAATTCATAGCGGAGGTCTCCATTGAAAGCAACCATATTGTTCTTTATGTATTTTCTTTTGAGACCATCGTGGAGCCTTAGACATGTTTCTTATTTACTTATAGACACTCGCTTATTAATAGGACCACGTTATCATATATTTCCATAATAGATTTATGGAGATATTCTTATACCATACAATTATCCTGTTTAAACTCAGTGGTTTCAGTCTATTTGCAGAGTTGTACAGCCACCACCATGGTTCGTTTTAGGACATTTTCACATGCCATCAAGAAACCCTGTGTCGCGCCGGGCGTGGTGGCGCACGCTTGTAATCCCAGTACTTGGGAGGCTGAGACCAGAGGATCTGGTTCGCGGCCAGCCTCAGCTACTTAGTGAGGCCCTCCACAACTTCGTGAGACCCTGTTTCAAAATAAAGAATAAAACATAGGGCTGGGGGTGTAGCTTGGAGGTAGAACTCCCCTGGGTTCAATCCCCGGTACCGCAAAAAAAGAAAAAGAAACCCTGGGCCTACTCATAGTGACTCTCAATTCCTCCAAGACCCCCCCCCCCAGCCTCAGGCAACCACGGTTACTTCCTATCTCTGCACAACACGTGGTCTTCTGTGATGGAATCGTCCACTTAGCACAACGTTTATCCATGTTATGGCATGCCTACGGTTTGGAGGAGTGTCCCCAAGGACCCTGTGTTAAAAGCTTGGTCCCCAGAGTGGCACTCCTGGGAGGTGGCAGAACCGTTAGGAGGCAGGGTCTTGTGGGAAGTCCTGAGGTCATTGGGGGCGTGCCCGTCCAGGAGACTGTGGACCCTGCCCATCTTTTTCTGCTTCCTGGATTATAAGGTGAGCAGTTCCCTCCACCGTTTGCTCCCATCCCGATATGCTGTCCTCTGTGGAGACCCAGAACAACCGGGCCACTCGATCTTGGACTAGAACCTCCAGAACCATGAGTCAGAATAAAGTTTTTCTCATGACAGGTTAGTTGCGTCTGGTGCCTCACCAGAGTGATGGAGAGCCGACAAGCACAAGCTGGATCAGTGCGTCACTCCCTTTTTCCATACGCCCCACGTTCATCCATTCATTCATAAATTGATGGGTGTTTGGGTTGTTTCCTCTTTTTAGCGGCTGTGAATGGTGTTGCTATGAATATTCATGTGCAGGTTTATGTGGACACACTCTCGTGTCTCTTGGGTTTACATCTGGGAGTGGAATTGCTATGTCACATAGGAACACTGTAGCTCATCTTTTGAGAAACTGCAGACCATTCTTCAACATGGCTGCACCGCTTTACATATGAGGCATATGAGCGACACAGGAGGCGTCCAGTTTCTCTGCTTCTTGCCAGTACTTACTATTGCCTATCACTTTAATTGGAGCCATCCTATTGGTGTGAACCTATTGTGATTTTGATGTGTATGTACCAGGCCTACAAGACCCCGAGAAACTCACTCTGTGACCGCTCTGAGGGTAGAAGAGTTGACGAGTTCTCTGAGGGACATTTGGGAAGAGGCCTTGGGGCTGAGCTGTGCACTGGCTTCTATCCCTGCAGAGGTAAGGGGTGCCACCTTCCCCCCAGCCCTGAGAGACACCTTCACAAGGCCAGGGACGGGGCCTGGTGTGTGTCCACCGTGGGCACTGCGGTGAGTGAGAGCTTTGATGAGGGCTGTCTGGGGTCCGGGACAGACTCCCCCATGTGTGGGGCACGTGTGTGATTTTGCCCCTGGTGTGGGGGCCCGGAGGGAAGAGAGCCTCCTGACACTGTGCAGGTAGCCTCCCAGGGAACCAGAGGAAGGGGCTCCCGGTGTCCATCCCAAGCAGGGCCCAGCCTTGGCCATGTGCCTCAGCTACAGGGCCACATGTCATGTCCAGAGAGTGTAGTGGGGCCAGAGCCAGCATCCAGACACACATCCTGTGTGTGTGTGGGGGGGGAGATCGCTCTGCCCCCACAGCTTCCATTGTTGAAACAGGCCGGCCGTGGAGGTACTGGGTAAATATTTGTAGAATACATGAAATCCCCTTCTCTCCAGAAATCTGAGCTGAAGCTAATATGAAACTTCATTTAGGCAAAACTGCCAGCAATCCTCTTCCAACTGTTCCTGCAAACTTCTGATACCCTGAGGCTAATATTTAAAAAAAAAACGTCATGGCCGTCAGTTCTCAACCCTGGGATCTTCACCTTTTAGTGAAATGCTGCAGAACACCCTTGTTTAATTTCCTGAGGGCCTCATATGATTGAATTTAGATTAATAAAATTGTACTAAATATTGATAGATATAGTGGGACCAACAGGGTCCCTCAAAGGTCTGACACCCAGAACCTCAGAATGTGACCTTATTTGGATAAAGGTCTCTGCTATAATTAAGTTAAAGATCTGAGTTGAGATTGTCCTGGGTCACTTGGGTGGGTCCTAAGCCCAATGGCCCGTGTCCATGTACTGGAAAGTAGAGGAGACCTGAGACATAGCAAACAGAGGGGACCCTGAGAAGACAAAGGCAGAGGCTGGAGCGATGGGGACATGAGCTGAGGACACCAGGACCCAGAGGCTGGGAGTCAGGAGGAGCCTGCCTTGGGGCCTCCAGAGGGAGCATGGCCTACCCAACCTTGGCTTCAGACATCCAACATCCGGCCTCCTGAACCATAGAGAGAGACTGTTTTCTTTGTTACCCAGTGTGTGGTCATTTGTTATAGCAGCCCAGGACTCTAGCACCATGGACAGAGACTAAATCCCGTGAACAGGTGTCACCCAAGGTGGCCACTGACCATTTTCTGCCTATTACTCTGTGGGGCAAAGTCCGAGTCACCCCACGAGAGAGGATAGACTGTGCTGAAACCAGGGGTCCATGGTGACACTGTGACCCAGCGGCCCCACAAACCTCTCTAGTGTCCAGACTCTCTTCTGGCCACTGCAGCGTTTGTCCCTTCTTCCCTCTTTTTTTTATGTTTTTATTGGTGCATTGTAGTCTCACATCACAATGAGTATCAGTTTGGTGTTAACATACATGCACACAGCTCTTGGTGTCCCTCCCCCCCGCCTCCCCCCCACATGTAGCACTGAGAATGATGTTGGTATAATCTCATATGTACACATTGTTTATGATAGTAATTCCATAGATTCACTTCTTTCTTGCCCTTCCCCTTCCCTTGTACCCCTTCCC
>PVJS01057738.1:0-11971 GCA_004027185.1 Glis glis
AAAAAAAAAAAAAAAAAAAAAAAAAAAAAAAAAAAAAAATATATATATATATATATATATATATATATATATATATATTAGATACAAAGTAGGCACTGAAGAAATATTGTTTGTTCTGTGTTTGTTTTCTTTTAGAACCTGAGAAATTGGTGCATCATATTCTCCAGGATATGTACAAAACTAAGAAAAAGAAGACTCGAGTTATTCTGCGAATGTTACCTATCTCAGGCACATGCAAAGCTTTCTTAGAAGATATGAAAAAATATGCAGAAACATTTTTGGAGCCCTGGTTTAAAGCTCCAAACAAAGGGACATTTCAGATTGTATACAAATCTCGAAATAATAGTCATGTGAATAGAGAGGAAGTCATTAAAGAATTGGCAGGTATGTTTCTCTTACCAATTTTATATAAGTGTACACTGATAAACACTGTGTTTAATGATCTCTGTTTTAAGATTAAGCCTTACCTTTTTTTAGTATAGAACATAGATTCCTAAAGTGGGTGCTATCACCCCCAGGGGGGCACTGGGATAAAATATAGATACATAAAATACTGCAAATTTGTCCCTGCATCTTTCTATGTATTCACTTAAAAAAGGTAGATTTCCAGGGTGGGGTGCCGAGTATTTTTTTTTTCCCTGAAAAGGAGGTGGTGAGCCAAATAAGTTTGGGAATATATGGTATAGAACAAGAATATTAAGATAGCAAACCTGATTTCAGTATGTTAAATATAAGATTTTGTGGTGGTTAAAAGTCTTTTCCAAATTAACGTTGAATTTTCTTTGGGGGAAAAAGTACAGTTGTCTCCATGTACCCATGGGAGATTGGTTCTAGGACCCCTACAGATACCACAATCTGTGGATGCTCAAGTCTCTTATATAAGATTGTATAGTATTTGCATATAACCTGTGCACATATTCCATGAACTTTAAATCATCTCTAGACTACTTAGAATACATAACTCAATGTAAGTTTTGTGTAGATAGTTGTTATACTGTATTGTTTAGGGAGTAATGAGAAGAAGAAAAAAAATAAAAGGACTGTATATGTTCAGTACAGACCCAGTATTTTTTCTATTTTTTTTTTTTTGTTTTTTTGCAGTACTGGGGATTGAACCCAGGGGCATTCTACCTCCGAGCTACACCCCCAGCCCTATTTTTTATTCTTTGAAACAGGGTCTCACTAAGTTGTGGAGGGCCTCACTAAGTAGCTGAGGCTGGCGGTGAACCTGGATCCTCTGGTCTCAGCCTCCCAAGTACTGGGATTACAAGTGTGCGCCACCATGCCTGGCTTTTTTCCAAATATTTTGGTCCAAGGTTGGTTAAATCTGGACAGGGGTTCTATGGATATGGAGGGCTAACTGTATACTCTTATTAAAATGTCTAAAGATTTCATTTGTATTTATTGAAAGGATTTGTTGTTTTTTGTTGTTTTTTTGTTTTCCTTGTGGACTGAACCCAGGGGCATTCTACCTCTAAGCTACACCCCCAGCCCCTATTTTTTGTTTTTTATTTTATTTTGAAACAGGGTCTCACTAAATTGCGGATGGCCTTACTAAGTTGCTGAGGCTGGCCGCGAACCTGGATCCTCCTGTCCTAGCCTCCCAAGAACTGGGATTATAAGTGTGTGGTACCATGCCTGGCTGGATTGGGGGAATTTGATTGAAGTCCACATAGAAGAGTGGACTGGTATATATTGTGTTTTAACAAATTCCAAACAGAAAGAGATGAATTTTTTTTTGTATCCATGAAGCTTAATGGTATCCTTCTCAGATTGTTTTCCTACTTTTATTACAGGAATAGTGGGTGGCCTCAATTCAGAAAATAAAGTGGATCTCACCAATCCACAGTACACTGTGGTAGTGGAAATCATCAAAGCTGTCTGTTGCCTGAGTGTTGTGAAAGATTACATGTTGTTCAGAAAATACAATCTCCAGGAGGTGGTGAAGAGTGCTAAAGACCCAGCACAGCTTCACCCAAAGCTGGGAAATGGGAAAGAAGTGAAATTGGAACCTGATGTCAAATTAAATCAAAATGACCCAGCAGAAGGAGAGAATAACCAGCAGGTGGTACCGGAGAATAGTGAGGAGCTGGGGCAGACACAGCCAAGGTCTGAGGAGCAGGTGGTGAGTGAGGGAGGAGCTAAGCCTGCGCTTGCAAGTCAGGCCACAGAAGGATCCCAGTCAAATGGAAATGACCCCTCCTAGGAGGTCACTCGTGTTGGAGGTGGGTTCTTAACGGGGTTCTGTGAGATGGTACTAGGGTTCCATGTAAAATGATGACAACATATTTTAACCTTTGTGTGCCGCTTAGTGCTGATCTCACAGTAATAAACTGATCCCTCAGCTCTGTTGGCAGTTTTGTTCGAGTTTGTTCAACCCTGGATGGCAGTGTGTATAGGCCTACCTGCCGTGGCACATGGGAGGGTGGTAGGAGGGAGACGTTGGCTTTTTTCTCCTAGTTACCTTCCCCAGTCTCCCCTTATCACTGCCAACTGACTTATGGGGGTGAATACGCTCTGACAAATAGAAAATCAGAGGGAAGTCATGCTGAGGAAAGAATTTTTATGTGTGCCACAACTCAGCTATTTCCTGCCATTTTGTTCTAAACATTGCAAGAAATGTGGATTGTGTAGGTTAGAAGTGAATGTTTTGTGGTAGTTTTATATTTTTCTTGTTATTATGTCTGTTTTTATATTTTATTAATGTTTGTTTGTTATGAACAAATCTGATGGTTCATTGCTGCAATTTTTGAAGGCAAGGTGCGAGAGAGGAGTATTGTAGGCATAGACCTACGGACATTTATGTTAAGGTTAGTGACGAAGAATCACGATCTTCTCAATGACTTCCATCTACTAGTACAACAAGGAATACAAGGAATTCAACCTTTACAATGAAAGCTGCCTTTCGAGGTTCTTACGTGGACTCAATCCAAGCTGTCTTATTCCACTGTGCGTTGTCAGTGGCATACAGCTCACTAGCAGCTACTCTAGCAATTATAACTAAATCATAATTATTTGACAAGGATGTTGATTACTTTAAGTGGCTTTCCAGGTATCAGAACTAGTTCAAAAAATTATATTCAGTGGAAAAATTTAGGAAGCAAATTATTTCATAGCAGACCTTATCCCAGAAAAGAAAAATTTATATAGTTGGTAAAAATCTAATAATGCTAACATTAAAATGCTGGGGCAAGTACAAGAAATTAAAATTACTTTATTATTAGTTTAACATTGATTTATTGATGACACGTCACATGATGCTTAAAGAGGTTTTGTGAAATTCACTTGAAAATCAGCAGCCTCTATGTAGGTTGAGTCAACAGATTTCATAAATATGCCATGCTGTAGCATTTATAATATTTGCAAATGATGATGAAATTAAAACAAATGAGTAAAACCTTTTTCTGCTGCTAGGAGTCACCCCAAACAAGGGCCATTCTATATTTACTGTTACATCTTCATACCTGAAAACCAAAGGTCTGTCCGCTATCATCCTGGTGCTCCGTTGGTGATGGCTTCATGACAGTTTTGCCTCGTTTAAGAAAAAAAAAGGAAATCCTGATGTTGACATATAGCACACTGCTTTATTCACAGAGATGCCAATATCAAAAACTTGGAGATGAAATGAAAGTTCCCAGTAATGCTACAATAAAGTCTTTAACTTTATTAAAGACCCATTTATGTAAGAGTGTTAAACAAACCCCATACTAAAAGCAGGGCACACAGCACATAACTCATGCTACATACAGAAACCTAGTGGCTTATCAGAGGAAGAGTTCTCATAGGATATTTGAGTAGAAAGGTGAATTCTCAGGGTACTTACAAGAAGATAGTAGGGTAGGTCTTGCTGAGTGCTTTGAAAATGAAAAGTGACTCAAAAACTAGCCTGTTTAGTAGGCATTTCCATTGCATGTATAAATGAACATGTTTCTCCAAGCTCCTAGAGAAAGTTTTTTCTTAAAGTGACAAGAATCTAAGATTTAGAAGGAAATGGACTCTGGAAAAGTCATTTTAAGAGTTGCCAAAAGAACTCTTGAAATGTTTCTGCAGCAACTTGCATTTGAAAATGAAGAATACAAAAGTCTCATGTCTTATGAAAACCCACCTGGAAAAAAAAACACAAATTAAGTAGCATATCCTTCAATTTAATGTCCATATTCATACCATGAAGGTTCCCTGCGGAAGTTATCATAATTTGAAAGTGTTTTTTTTTTTTTTGCGGTACCGGGGATTGAACCCAGGGGCGTTCTACCTCCACGCTACACCCCCGGCCCTATTTTTTTATACTTTATTTTGAAATCGGGTCTCATGTAGTTGCGGAGGGCCTCACTAAGTAGAGAGAGAGCTGAGGCTGGCCCTGAACCCGGATCCTCTGGTCTCCGCCTCCCAAAGTACTGGGATTACAAGCGTGCGCCACCACGCCCGGCTCTTGAAAGTGTTTTTAAGGACTCCTTCCAGGAAAAGTGATTAAAAAAGGGTAGAAGAGAGAGAGCATTGCAAAATAAACTGTCTAAATTGAGAATATTAAGAGATTGTAAAATTAGTTTTTCAGATGGGTTTATTTTTAAATAAAAAAAAGCTCAAAATGTAGTATAAATGTTAAGACTTCTTGCACAAGTAACCATGTTTATTTAATGGCCAGTCAACATGGGAATATATTTCTACCCTTATAACTAGTGCCCCTGCTTGGTAAATAAGACTAAAAGGATCTGGGCGGGGCAAAGAAGTACTTTGCTAATGTACATGGGGCTGGAACTTCTTTAGATATCTTCAGATATTCAGTGTTAACTCTTAGGTTGAAGTGATCCTGAAGGATAAGGGATAAAAGGATTGTTATTAATATTTGGGGGGGGATAGGATCTTGGTGCCTTTCAGTGGACTTGCTCCAAGACAAAAATATCTTTATTTTGATAGAATAAGATAGAGGGACTCTGGGAATAAATTGGCCATACACCTACAGAACTCATGGAACTAACTGGGTTCCTTTTGCTTTGTGAAGCTGCTACTTTACAGAAATATTTTGCTTTTATAGTTTGTTTTTAGTTACCTTTTGTATTTATTTGTATTTGGAAGAGCTGAGTGTGATACAGGCTGTTCCCTGATTGTACAGCATTTGTGTTCTGTTGGAATTTGAATTCATTCATTGAAAGATTTGCATTCAGGTTTTCATCTATTTTCACTGACACTTGAGCATCTTGTTTTATAAATGGTGCGTTTCCAGGGTGAGGATTGGGTACTTTTTTTTTCTTTTAGATTTTTATTTAAAAAACACTCCAATGTTGTGGCTTAGTGAACTTGTTTTGATCTATTGAGATAAGAGTTTAACTTGGTATTTTAAAACATATTTCTCTAAGCTTACACATGATGTTCAAATGTTATTTTTACTTGTATTTTGCTTTTGGTACAGCCAAATTTTGAGCTTGTTTTTCATAGTTCCTGGTATTTTTCAGAAAAATAAAAATAAATTTGTTCCCTAAAGATTGGTGTTCTGTATTCTTTCTTTTAGTACACCTCTTGCTTTATATATAGTATGTGTGTATATGTAATATATATGTCATAAAAATGTTTACATGTTAATGTATCAAAAAAGTAATTTACATAGTCTGAAAAAGTAAAAGATATAAAAAGTGTAGTAATTACTCTTGAATAAATACTCCAAGTTTCAGATATTTTACAGGATTTTCTCCCAAATGAGGCAACAATACAATACTTAATTTCATTAAATTCACTTACTGGCCTTCTAATTCTTAGACTTCCTCATTTTAACATTAGCGTTTTAATTGATCTTAAAGCATTGATCTCATAAAGATGTTAAATTCTTTTTTTTAAAAACTGGTGCATTGTGATGATACATCATGATAAAGTTCAGAGTGATAGAGACATACATGCACACATCACTAGGTGAGCCCTCCCCCAGTTCCCACCCCACTCCCTTCTCCCCATCTCCTTGTACAGCACTGTGATTGGCATTGATAATTTGTTTATGTACATAATGTCCACTGAAGTGTTTCCCTCTTTGAGTCTCCCTCCTGCCTCCCTCAGTTAGGTCCCCTCCTTCACCCCACTAAGGTTTCTCTGTCTGGAGTCCCTCCTGTATCTCACTTTATCCCTAGCTTCCACATATGAGGGAAAATATCTGATTTTTCACTTTTTGTGACTAATCTCACTTAGCATAATATTCTCCAATTCCATCCATTTTCATGCAAATGACATAATTTTGTTCTTTATGTCTGAGTAGAATTCCATTGTGTGTATATCCTATAATTTTGTAATCCATTCATCTGTTGATGGATACCTAGGCTTGTTCCATAGTTTGGCAATTATGAATTATGTAAGCAGAAATTCTGACTTGAAAATTCCTCGTAGAATAGGTTTAATCTTTATTTTGAATTAATCAGTACAAGATAAATGAAATGTATTTGTCATATACTGTCCTTCAGTAATTGACCCCTGCTTTTTTTTTTTTTTTTGTGGTACCGGGGATTGAACCCAGGGGCGTTCTGCCTCTGCGCTCCCCCCTGGCCGTATTTTATTTTATATACTTTATTTTGAAACCGGGTCTCACGAAGTTGCGGGGGGCCTCACTAAGTAGAGAGAGAGAGAGCTGAGGCTGGCCGCGAACCCAGATCCTCCGGTCTCCGCCTCTCAAAGTACTGGGATTACAAGCGTGTGCCACCACGCCTGGCTTGACCCCTGCTATTTTAAGCACTACAAATGATTACCTTTGTATAACAATATTCTCAAAGATGTTTAAACTTTTATTTTTAAATATTTTGGCTAAGTACAAAACAAAAACTCAGTTTTCAACCAGGAAAATTTAAACATTTTAAGAAAATAATCATGGAATCAATCAGGAAGCAAGTACTAAAAGAAAGCAACCGGTTACCATAATGGTGGGGTTTGGGGGGACAAGGAAAAAGGTTTTACCGCTGCTCATACTCCACAAAAACTCAGGAGTCAGGTTGGTGAGGAAAATAGCTTTATTCAAAGCTGGCTTTGAGGAAGATAGAGATCTTTTTGTCTCAAATCTCTTGAGAGGAAAGAGGGTAGGAAATACATGTAGATTTAGTTAGCCAGAGAAACCGTCAGTGTCAGCTTCCTTGGTTTCTGTCAGCAAGACTAAGCTTTTATTCTCAGTATGAGGAAGATCAGAAGTTAACACAATTTGGAACTTTTAATGTCAAAGGGGGTCTTTTTCATCCATCTGTTTTATCAAGCTACAATCGTCCCCATTCTTGGTCTCTTAAAACGTTGCGTTTGATTTTCCCAGTGATTGTCTTTGGGAGTTCTTGAACAAATTCCACCTAATTAACAGAAAGACATATTATGAGACACTTAATTCCATTTGACTTATCCCAACTGTTCAGTAGGAAAGAGCCTGTGAAACTGGTCATTTCGTGTATAAGGACTACAATGTAGCTTCATCATACTTTATTTTAGTGCAAATTCACTTACAGGCTCTGCCAGAAAATAATTACCCTTTTGCCTTCCCCTATCTAGACCTAGGTCTCTATTGCCCCCCAGTGAAATTGAGGTTACACCTATATACAAAAAGGTTTTGGCATTTGAACTTTTGATAGTTGGGTCCTGCAAGTTCTAAGGGAAAAGTTTTGGGGATAATTTGGAGTACATATAGTTTCTCCTTTATGTCCTGACTTGACCATAAAATCCTGTCTTTGCTCCCCTCTCTCATGATGAGATTATTTTTAAATGTCTGCAAACCTCATTTCTGAAGACCAAAGGATTACTGATTTAGTTTAATGGAGAAAAATGTTAAAATGATTGGGTTAGTTCTTAGGTTGAAATTAACTACCTTTTGGCTGAAATGATGCCAACATTTGATCTCATAGGCAGTATCAACCAGTAGGACTCCAGGGCTAGAAGGAAGCTGCAGTTCCAGATCTCGGTCTTTATATAAAATGGTTTTTAAATCTACATTTGAAGAAGGTTTCAGGAAAGATCCCATAGTTTCAACAATATCTTCCTGAGCCTTAAATGAGGCGCTTGGATACCTAAAGGTATGCGCTTTGAGTTTATAGGGGCATTTATGGCCAAGAGTACTAAGATGAGTCAGGTGTTCTACCTAAAAAGAAGACACCTTGGCATTTCTTGGTTTCATCCCTCCTCCTCATATGAAATGGGACTAATTCTAGAAAGATTCTTAGTAGTTACTCAGGATTGCAGAGTTAATACAAAAAAAGCTCTATATTTTCAAGCATTTGTAGTCCCCTGATACATAACATTTTAAAGCAAAATTCTCAAGGCTAAACAAACTGAAAAGGGTATCCTTTACCTATATAATGAGCTAATTTAAAGTGAAACTCCAGTAAAATCTACATACTAGCTTAGACTCTAGTTTGGTAACACAAACAGCTTTGTTAACTTGCCTTTCTTGGGTACTTGTAAGGTGCAGTTAATTTTTTCACATGATCCTGAAGCTCAAGTGTTAATTTCTCGGGGTTGGAGGATTTGAAGGGTGCAGATAAAACCACAAAAGCTTTCACCACCTGCAGCACAAAAATCAATTCACATTGCTATCTTTGTTTTTCAGATGCATCGAGGGCTTGGAACCGATGCTGAGCATAGGCACTCACTCTTGGTTAATAGCACTTGAGTGATGACTACAAATACCAGGGACCTCACCTGAACAAAGCTTGGATACAATGATACAGTGAGGTTTTGACTCTATTTCCAGATGAATGGGATGAGAGTGTGAGCAGTGCAGCAATTCTTTTATGGCTTTGTTTAATATTTACATGTCACATATATTTAACATGTCAATCCCACTGATCTTGTTTATTATATAGGCAGTCCCTGATTTACTGATGACCACTTGTGCCATCAAATCTATACTGGGTGTGCTGGGTTCGCTGGGTGCGGTGCTGCAAGCCTATAATTCCAGTACTTGGGAGGCGGACACAGGAGGATCGCAGGTTCATGGCCAGCCTCAGCAACTTAGCGAGACCCGGTTTCAAAATAAATAAAATAGGGAGCTGGGCGTGGTGGCGCACGCTTGTAATCCCAGTACTTTGGGAGGCGGAGACGGGAGGATCTGGGTTCGCGGCCAGTCTCAGCTCTCTCTCTCTCTCTCTCTCTCTCTCCCCCTGTCTCTCTCTCTCTCTCTCTGTCTCTCTCTCTACTTGGTGAAGGCCCTCTGCAACTTTGTGAGACCCGGTTTCAAAATAAAGTATAAAAAATAGGGCCGGGGGTGTAGCGTGGAGGTAGAACGCCCCTGGGTTGAATCCCTGGTACCGCAATAAATAAATAAATAAATAAATAAATAAATAAAATAGGGCTGGGGTGTAGCTCAGAGGTAGAACAATCCTGGGTTCAATCCCCAGTACTACCCCACAAACCCCACAAACAAAAACCAAAAACAGATGAACAAACATGAAAAAAAAAAACCTTATGCTGGTAGAAGCATGTCATAGTGGGACAAATGGAGGTCTTAGAGAATATGGTTTGAAAAGGGTTTGGAGAGGCCCAATGGAGGAAGGAATGTGTACTGGAAAGGACTGATCTATCTCTAAGAGGTCTTTCTTGCCTCCTATTTTTTTTTTGGCTTGTCTTTAAAGCAATTAGATAATTATGGAGATTAGTAAGCATACTTTTTTTTTTTTGCGGTACGGGGGATTGAACCCAGGGGCGTTCTACCTCCGCGCTACGCCCCTGTCCCTATTTTTTATACTTTATTTTGAAACTGGGTCTCACAAAGTTGCAGAGGGCCTCACTAAGCAGAGAAAGAGAGACAGGGAGAGAGAGAGACAGGGAGAGAGAGAGAGAGCTGAGGCTGGCCGCGAACCCGGATCCTCCGGTCTCCACTTCCCAAAGTACTGGGATTACAAGCATGCGCCACCACGCCTGGCGCTCAGTAAGCATACTTTTAAGTGATTAGTTATTCATACATTGATTCTAATTGATGTTTACTTCTGGTGTTCTGCTGGAATCAGTTATATAGAGAGAATGAGAATATGGTGGCAGGAGGAGGAGAAGGTTTTGGAGAATGGCATTAGATGGAGAGAGGAAGAGGTCTAGGTGGTAAGAGCATGGGCTCCAGTGTTCTTGAAGAGGATCACTGGCACGTGAGAGGGAAGCACAAAGAGAGTGGTGGGGAGATGCTTATAGACACATTATTTTGAATTTTTTCCACTTGCTGAGTCTGGAAACTTCTACGAGGAAAGGATATTTCTCCTTCCATACTGTGGGGCTTCCTCCTAGAGCTAAGGCTATCGCTGTCATTGCCCTAGTAACCTCTCATTCAGCTCTAAACGACCATGGGACTTATTTGTGATCCTGGACACACTCTCCTATTTGCATTGTTTCTGTGAGAATGTATTCTGAGCTTCATGACAGTTTTACGGATTGTGAAATCTGCGTATGCAGGATCTGTTCCCCCTTTTTAGTAACAGTACTCTGAGTTTCCTATGGAGTATTATGGGGTTGACGCCAACTCTTAACACTAATGACAGGTAGATGATCCAGGTTTGGCCTATATCATAGGCCGGGGAATGGCCTATACCATTCCCTGGACCACATCAAGTAGAGATGCAATCTAAGATACACACATGAGACCCTGGAAATTACTTGACATAGTTGAAAAGAGCTTCCTCCTTTCCTGGAAGGGTAGGGAGGGTTGTTAAGCTGTATGAGTCTAGAGTTGGTTGCTATCAAGTAGGAAGAACCTGCTCGTATGGAGATGACATAAACAATAGCAGAGCCAGATACGGGGCAAGTCTAAGTCATGCTAACTTCACATGAATGTTTGGTTGTACCTGAATACTTCTGTCTTATAGGAGCCCCCCCAAATTTTTATTTTTATAAGAATCCTTTTCTTTGCAACTCAACTCATTTGTAAAGTTGACTGCTTAGTGTACATTTTTGCCACACGTGTGCCTTCTAAGTGACAGCTCTTGATTTAGTCTTTACTGTGGTCAAATGGACAGAAATTGAAAATATGAAATTGCTACTTTAATTTATAACATTCACTCTACCTCTCCTCGGATTGGATCTGGACTGCTGACAACAGCTGATTCAACAACTGCTGGGTGCTCTATGAGTGCACTCTCCACTTCAAAGGGCCCAATACGGTACCTGCAGAGGAAAAGATGCCCTCCATCACTACATTCTCCAAGTAGATCTTCCTCCCTGACAAATCATTGCTTTCTAAGAGCCAGAGCTATACAAACCCAGAGGATATAATGACATCATCAGCTCTGCCGACAAACCAAAAATACCCATCACTGTCCATCACTGCTCTGTCGCCAGTGACATAGAAGTTTCCTCTTATTGTGGCAGCAGTTTTCTCTGGATTGTCCTGGGAATCAGAGATGACATTTGGGGATTAGTTTGGACAGAAGAGAGACAGGAGTAGGGCATCCATTAAATGACCACCACAATATACATCCTACTTCTAAAAGAAATGAATTTTTAAAGAGGTAGTTCCTAGTATAAAATACAAATGGTCCAAAAGAGTGTAATAAAAACTAGCCACACACAGTGGTGCATGCCTGTAATCCTAGTACTAGGGAGGCTGAGACAGGAAGATCACAGTTTTGAGGACAGCCTCAGCAACTTAGCAAGATCCTGTTAAAAAAAAAAAAAGGACTGGAGGTGCAGCTTGGAGGTAGAATGCCCCTGGGTTCAATTCCCAGTATCCTCCTCCCCCCAAAGAGTACAATAAAACCTAAGCCTCTCTTCTGACTCTAGCACCCCTCTCTATCATCCCCTTTCCCCCATTTTGTCCTTATTGAGGACAACCACTGCACCTAGTTTCTTACACCTGGAATTTAATCTTTACTCATAGTAGATAGATGATATTCCCCCCATTTTACAGCTGATGAAATAGACTGGGATCTGTCACTTGTCCAAGGTTAGATGGCAAGACGTGGGTATGAAATTTGGATCCAAGTCTATATTAATGTGTGATGAGTACTTTCTAACATTTTCTTTCGTTTTTTTTTTTTTTTTTTTT
>PVJS01057739.1:0-11972 GCA_004027185.1 Glis glis
TGTTCTTGGATTTTGTGACACTGCTTCCCCAGGGTTTTGCCCCTAATCTTTTTTTTTTTTTTTTTTTTTTTTGAGGTACTAGGGATGGAACCCAGGGGCATTGTACCTCCGGGCCACATCCCCAGCCCAATTTTTTTATTCTTTATTTTGAAACAGGGTATCACTAAGTTGCAGAGGCCCTCACTAAGTAGCAGAGGCTCTCTCTCTCCCATCTCTCTCTCTCTCTCTCTCTCTCTCTCTACCTAGTGAGGCCCTCCGCAACTTCGTGAGACCCGGTTTCAAAAATAAAGCATAAAAAAATAGGGCCGGGGGTGTAGCGCGGAGGTAGAACACCCCTGCGTTCAATCCCTGGTACCGCAAAAAAAAAAAAAACATAAACTCAGAAATGGGGGGGTATTCTTAACTTGGCACACTGGTACACGCCTACCTGTAATCCCAGTACTTGGGAGGCTGAGATAGGAGAATCACAGGTTCCAGGCCAGCCTCAGCCATTTAGCGAAACCCTGTTTCAAAGTAAAATAAAAAAAGGGCTGGGGCGTGTATTTCAGAGGTAGAAAGCCCTAGGTTTAGCACCTCCCCTCCAATAAAAAGCATTTTCAATATAAAAACCTATAGTCCCACTTTTAAGTATAATAGCTAAGAAGTAAATAGAGTTCAGGTGCTCATCAACTGGTAAATGGATAAACAAAATATGGTTATACCCATACCACAGTGATATACTACTCAGTAATAAAATGCTTGAACTACTGACATGTTATAACATGGATGAACCTTTTAAACATTTTTCTACATGAAAAAAGTCTTGTGCAGAATGTAACATTATCATGAGATTTCATGTTAATGAAATGTCCAAAAAAGGCAAATGTGTAGAAAGAGAAAGTAGATAAAGTGGCTAACGAGTAGGAAAGAGAACAAGGGGAAGGCTGGTTACCTAACTTTAAAACTTCTAAAAGGAAACAAAAAAGTTGTTGAATTAGGCAGATATAGATAAAACACTGAAAAGTAGTTCCCAGGAGACATTTATCAAAATGTAAAACTGCCATGTGTGTTGGGACACACCTGTAATCCCAGCTGAGACAGGAGGATCACAGGTTCAAGGCCAGCCTCAGCAATTTAGCAAGACCCTCCCTGTTTCAAAAATTTAAATCCCAGCTGAGACAGGAGGATCACAGGTTCAAGGCCAGCCTCAGCAATTTAGCAAGACCCTCCCTGTTTCAAAAATTTAAAAAGGGCAGCCGGGCATGGTGGCGCATGCTTGTAATCCCAGTACTTGGGAGGCTGAGACCGGAGGATCCAGGTTCATGGCCAGCCTCAGCTACTTAGTGAGGCCCTCCACAATTTAGTGAGACCCTGTTTCAAAATAAAGAATAAAAAATAGGACTGGGGGTGTAGTCCGGAGGTAGAATGCCTCTGGGTTCAATCCTTGGTACTGCCAAAAAAATAAAAAAGGGCTGGGGGTGTAGCTCAGAGGTAAAATGTCCCTGGGTTCAATCCCCACAGTACCCTCCCCCCCACACACACATATACACACAAAAAAGTAAAACTTCTGCTCTCTATAAAACACTGTTAAGAAAATGAGGGCCGGGCATGGTGGTGCACGCTTGTAATCCCAGTACTTGGGAGGCTGAGAGAGAAGGATCACAGGTTCGCGGCGGGTGAGACCCTGTTTCAAAATAAAGAATAAAAAATAAGGCTCGGGTGTAGCTCAGAGGTAGAATGCTCCTGGGTTCAATCCCCAGTACCATAATAAAAAAAGAAAGAAAGAAAATGAACAAAGCCACAGACTGAAATTCTTTGTAACATACATAATTTATAGAGGTTATGTATCCATAATACACTTAAAACTTAGGAAAATCCAAATTTTAAACAATATATTTAGCCGGGCGTGGCGGCACACGCTTGTAATCCCAGGACTTGGGAGGCTGAGACAGGAGAATCTGGGTTCGCAGCCAGCTTCAGCTACTTAGTGAGGCCCTCCACAACTTAGTGAGACCCTGTTTCAAAATAAAGAATAAAAAATAGGGCTGGAGGTGTATAGAATGTCCCTGGGTTCAATCCTCAGTACCACAAAAAAATAAATAAAAAACATACCTTACCAGGGAAGACATGTGGGCGAAAAGAAACACACAAGAAGATGTTCAAGATCTTTGTTATTTAGGGGACATATAAATAAAAAACACAATGAGATGTCTTTACACATTTATTAGAATAGCTCTTGTGTGTGAGTGTTATTGGGGCTTGAACCCAGGGCATTCTGCCACTGAGCTACACCACCACCCCCTCCCCACCCTTTTAATATTTTATTTTGAAACAGGGTTCAACCTCCCAAGTACTGGGATTACAGGCATATGCCACCACACCCAGTTTATAATAGCATATATTTAATGTTGACAGTACCAAGCATTTGGTGAGAATGCAAGACAACTGAAAAGTCTTATGCACTTGCCTTATTACCCAGCATTCTCGCTCAATTTTTTATTAAATGAAATAAAAATTCACACAGAAACCTATCTGCAAATATTTGTGGCAACTTTTTTCAAAACTATAAACTCAAATGTTTAGTTCTGCCGGACGTGGTGGCGCACGCTTGTAATCCAATACATGAGAGGCTGAGACAGGAGGATCTGGGTTCCCGGCCAGCCTCAGCTACTTACTGAGGCCCTCTGCAACTTAGTGAGACCCTGTTTCAAAATAGAGAATAAAATACGGCTGGGGGTATAGCTCGGAGGTAGAATGCCCCTGGGTTCAATCCCCAGTACTGCAAAAAAAAAAAAAAATGTTCTGTGCATGCACAAGGCCCTGAATTTGATCCGCAGCACAACAACAAAGGGCAAACCATGGTATATACATACAGTGAAATACTACTCGGTAATAACAAGTAATTACATATTGTTTTAATAGTGTGGTGAATCTCAAAGGCCTTATGCTGAATGAAAAGACCTTATGTGTGATTCAATTTTTGTGACATTATTGAAAAGGCAAAATTATAGGCAACAGAAAAGAGATTAGTGGTTGCCTGGAAGTGGAAGGGTTATATAAGAAGTTCTTGGGGGTGATAGAACTATTCTATATTTGATAACATGGGCACATGATTATACATGTTTGTGCAATGGTCATTACATGTTTATACGTATTTGTCAAAACACATAGAGCTAAACAAACAAACCAACTGAATTTAGCTGGGCATGGTGACCCACACCTATAATCCCAGTACTTGGGAGGCTGAGATAGGAGGATGGAGGTAGAATGCCCCTGGAGTCAGTCCCCAGTTCTGCAAATAAATAAATAAGTAAATAAATAAAGCCAAGAGGAAATTGATCTGCCCAAAAAGATGGAAAGTAAAGAACAATTAATAGTTGGTACAACTGGGCGTGGTGGTGCGCATTTGTAATCCCAGTACTTGGGAGGCTGAGACAGGAGGATTGCAGGTTCATGACTAGCTTCGGCAACTTATTGAGGTCCTCTGCAATTTAGTGAGACCCTGTTTCAAAAATAAAAAGTAAAAATAGGGCTGGAAGTGTAGCTTAGAGGTAGAATGCCCCTGGGTTCAATCCCCAGTACCACAAAAAAATAATTAATTAATTAAATAGTTGGTACAGACAGAAAATTGCAAGCTGGTGGGCTTAATTGACTGAATCAATAATTACATTAAATATGACTGGACGACATACTCTGGTTGTCAGATTAAAGGACTCAAGTATATCCTGCTTACCAGAGACACACATGTATTTATACATTCATTTATTAAGAGATTGGGTCCCGCTTTGTTGCCCAGGCTAGTCCCAAAGTCCTGGACTCATGCATTCCTGCCGTCTCAACCTCCCAAGTAGCTCAGACACAGGCATGTGCTACCACACCAGGCTGCACTTTAATAATAGAAAAAAGTTAAATTTTTATTTTAATTGGTAAATTATATACCAGATAACATTGAATAAATGATGAAAGCTGTAGACTTTAAGATGGGAATTAGCAGGAGGGACACTCTAAATTTAGAAAAGGGTCAGCAGGGTATGGTGGCGCACGCTTGTAATCCCAGTACTTGGGAGGCTGAAACAGGAGGATAGCAGGTTCATGGCCAGCCTCAGCTACTTAGTGAGGCCCTCCACAACTTAGTGAGACCCTGTTTCAAAATAAAGAATAAAAATAGGGCTGGGGGTTTAGCTCAGAGGTAGACTGCCCCTGGGTTCAATCCCCACCCAGTACCACAAAAAAATAAAACATAAGATCTTGCTAAGCTGCTAAGGCTGTCCTCAAACTTGTGATCCTCCTCTCTCAGCCTCCCAAGTACTGGGATTATAAGCGTGCGCCACCACATCCAGTTTATTTTATTTTTTTTTATTTTGAAACGGTCTGTAAGTCACAGAGGGTCTTGCTAAATTGCTAGAGCTGGCCTTGAACTTGCAATCTGCCTGTCTCCACTTCCCAAGTACTGGGATTGTAGGCATGCACCACCACACCCAGCTGAAGCTAAATTTTGCTAACATATTACATTTAATGTCCTTGTTTGGAATTATTTCTAGTATATCCCAACCATCTAGCAAGAATCTTAAGTTGACTAACTTTTCAAACAGCTAACAAGCAATGTTTATGATAACTCATCTCTGTTTAAGATACATATTTGTGTATAGAAAAATGTTGAAAGACTTTATCAAGTTTATTTCTGGTTATGTTACTTTAAAACATTTTTACATAGCCAGGCGTGGTGGTGCACGCTTGTAATCCCAGTACTTGGGAGGCTGAGACAGGAGGATCACAGGTTTACAGTCAGCCTCAGCTACTTAGGCCCTCCACAACTTATCAAGATCCTGTTTCAAAATAAAGAATAAAAAATAGGGCTGGGAGTGTAGCTTGGAGGTAGAATGCCCCTGGTGGGTTCAATCCCCAGTACCACAAAATAAATAAATAAATAAATAAATAAATAAATAAATAAATATTTGTCATTTCTATGATGAAGGACTTTTTAAAAATCAAGACAAAATTAAAACAAGAAGCTGGGTGTGGTGGCCTAAGCCTTTTATCCCAGTACTTGGGAGGCTGAGACAGGAGGATCACAGGTTCTCAAGGCCAGCCTCATCAACATAGGGAAGCTCAGCAGCCTAGTGAGACTGTTTCAAAAATAAAAGGGGATGGGGCGTGTAGCTGGGGGTTAGAATACCCCTGGGTTCAATCCCCAGTTAAAAAAAAAAATATACACACACACACTCTAAAGCAAGGAAAAATGAAGCTGCCTATACCGTAATGATTCAGTGTTGTTTCTGATCAGTCCACCCTAATGGAAGTTTTTTTTTTAGTAGTTAACTTTTTTATTAGATTCAATTTAGCACACTGCTCTATAACCACCCTTTCTTTTTCCTTCTTCCTATATGAAGTAAAGAATGTGGTTATTATCCTTTCAAAAATTCTAAATAGTAGGGCATGGTGGCACACGCTTATAATCCCAGTACTTGGGAGGCTGAGACAGGAGAATCGCAAGTTCAAGGCTAGCCTCAGCAACCTAGCAAAACCCTGTCTCAAAATAAAAAATAAATGAAATGACTGGGAGTATAGCTCAAAGGTAGAACACCCCTGGGTTTAAAAAAAAAAAACAGTTGCCTAGGATTTCTACTATTCATTTTTAAATATCTTTTTGCTGCAAGTATTTAACCAGTGTGGTAAAATATAGACATTCTCCAACACACCTCAAATGTGATACAAATGATTAATTAGCATGCATTTTTTGCATTTCACTGCTGTTGACTAAATGACCTTATGATAGGAAGCTACTACTATGAGTCTGAAACTGTAATCCCTTTTCCCATGGAACCTATTGTTTTGATTACACATGGTTATTTGGAAATGCTACTGTTGCATTCTTGATAAGCAATTTTCAAACTGATGTTTCAGATTGTGGATCCCTTATTCTGTTTCTAGAGACTCTGGTTCTTAAAAGGGCACAGAGGTATCCACGAATGTTTATGTGGAATATTAACCTCTGTGACTCTGAAGTAGGTGGTTCCTAAGCCACTGTTCTCAATAGAAGGCACATTAATTATTGCATACTTGAATTATTTTCTTAGAATAAATTTCTAGAAGTAGGATTACTTGGACCAAAGAGATATACTTTTTACACTTCTCAATACATAACATTCCCATCTGCAAGGTATAAGAATACCATTTGTTACCCCCTTGCCAATATTAGGTATTATAAGACTTTTTTGTCAATAATAGGTGTATCTAGATTTTTTGAACTGTTAAATTACAAGGAAAATTTTCCCATTATAGAATATTATTCTGGCTTTCTTAGTAGTTGTCTATTTGTCCCTCCCTACATGTCTGTCTATAGTTATATAAAAGCTATGAGTAGAATCTGTATTGAATGTCCAGCAAAATTTGCTTATAAATAGGGGTAATCTTAGGAATATTAAGTCACTATGAAAGGGTTGAATTTGTTGGTATGTGAAAAATGACTTGGTACCCTCTTAACATGTTATCTTAATAAATGAAGCTAATTATGTTTTATTGAGTACATTTTGGTTTGTTCCAGTAGCCGGATCGAGCTGGGGGATGTAACACCACACAATATTAAACAGTTGAAGAGACTGAACCAGGTCATCTTTCCAGTCAGCTACAATGACAAGTTCTACAAGGATGTGCTGGAGGTTGGCGAGCTAGCTAAACTTGGTATGTTTTTTTCCTCCCTTTTTAAAAATTTCTATTCTTGTACTTTACTTGGTAACATTAGAGCAGTAAGAGTCTCCTTATTTTACAAGTGAGGAGTGGTCCAGGTTCTGAGAAAAATCTCAGAGAAATCAAGATAAAAATTTTGATTTTGAAAGGAAATGCTAAGCCTGGTATGGTGGTACATATACATGTAATCCCAGTATTTGGGAGGCTGAGACAGGAGGATCACAGGTTCTGGGCCAAACTCAGCAATTTAGCAATACCCTGTTTGAAAATAAAATAAGGTGGAGGATGTAACTCAGTGGTAGAACACCCCTGAGTTCAATCCCCAGTACCACCAGGAAATTAAAAAATAGAAGGAAATGCTAAATGTTCTTTATTATTTAGTATGTGCCTATATGTTACCACTAATTTAGCTTTACTGTAGAAGAAGTTAGCTGGGTCTGGTGGCCCATGCCTGTAATACCAGCACTTAGGAAGCTGAGACAGAAGAATTACAGGTTCATAGCCAGCCTCAGCAATTTAGCAAGGCCCTCTGCAACTGTTTAAAAAAAAAAATAGGGCTGGGGGCGGGGTGTGGCTCAGGTAGAATGCCTCTGGGTTCAATCCCCAGTACCACCAAAAAATAAATAAAAAATAGAAGAGGCTTAGCCTTTTTAAGACAATGTAATAGGTCTTTAAGACCACAGATATTCAGAGTAGCTGATGAAAATGTAATGCTGATAGCAACAATTTATTTTTTTTAGAAAAGATTAAATGAATTATTCTGTCTGTTGAACTTTATATCTTTTTATTTTATCTTGCAGCCTATTTCAATGATATTGCTGTAGGTGCAGTATGCTGCAGGGTGGATCATTCACAGAATCAAAAGAGACTTTACATCATGACACTAGGATGTCTTGCACCTTACCGAAGGCTAGGAATAGGTAAAATTGTGCTTTTTCATTTTGTTTCACTTTTCACTTCTTTAATATATAAATACATTGTTAGTTTGTTTGATCTAGAAGTAATTTTATTTTTTTAAAGAAATACTGGGAGCTGGGTGTGGTGGCACATGCTTGTAATCCCAGTACTTGGGAGGCTGAGAATGGAGCATCCGGGTTCACGGCCAGCCTCAACTACATGGTGAGGCCCTCTGCAACTTAGTGAGACCCTGTTTCAAAATAAAGAACAAAAAAATAGAGCTGGGGGTGTAACTCAGAGGTAGAATACCCCTGTGTTCAATCCCCAGTACCACCAAAAAAAAGAAATACTGGGAAGCTGGGCGTTGTGGCACACGCTTGTAATCCCAGTACTTGGGAGGCTGAGACAGGAGGATCACAGGTTTGAGGCCAGCCTCAGCAATTTAGCAAGGCCCTCAGCAACTTAGTGAGACCCTGTTTCAAAATAAAAATAAAATAGGGCTGGTGGTGTAGTTTAGAGGTAGAACGACCAGACACTCAATCCCCAGCACCCCTCCAAAAAAAATAGCACTAGGAAAGGAGGTGTGCATGTATTTATGTATCACTTTGAATCTCACTAATAAGTATAATTACAATGCACCAATAAAGGAATAAAAAAATATATATATATATATATTTTTTTTTTTTTTTTTTTGGCGGTACAGGAGATTGAACTCAGGGGTATTCTACCTCTGGGCTATACCCCCAGCCCTATTTTTTATTCTTTAGTTTGAAACAGGGTCTCGCCAAGTTGCAGAGGGCCTCACTAAGTAGCTGAGGCTAGCCACAAACCCGGATCCTCCGGTCTCAGCCTCCCAAATGCTGGGATTACAAGCATGCGCCACCACGCCTGGCGAAAAAAAAAATTTTAAAAGAATGCTAGAAGAAAAAATACTGGAAGAGTGTTACCAAATTACATAAGATAAAGTGATAAGTGACCCTCCTAGTGCAGTAGGCAGCGTGTCAGTTTCATAAGATAAAGTGATAGTGTTTATTAACATAATTCAGTTGGAAGTCCTCCATAATTTTGCCTCATTTTCCCCAAATTTTGTTTTTTATCTACCTGGAAATATTTGTATTAGAAGTTTGTTCTTTGACTAACAGTTTCAAACATATGTAGCTATTATAGAGAATGAAAAAAAATTGGAAAATAAGGTTGTCTAGTGTACACCTCATAATTTCTGGTAGGACTTAATAAGTAGTTAAAATGACAGGTAGATGTAGAATTTAAAGGTTGATTTGTAAGGTTACTTACTTGGTTTTTGTCTTTTTGATAGGAACTAAAATGTTAAATCATGTGTTAAACATCTGTGAAAAAGATGGCACTTTTGACAACATCTATCTGTAAGTAAAGTAATATTAAAGAGTTTATAGTCAGTAGAAACTTTATTGTATCACCATGGAAGTATCTCTTTATATCTATAGGGATTAGTTCTGGGACCCCCAACAATAGCAAATTATGAGGATGCTCAAACCCCATGTAAAAAATACATAGTATTTATAGCCAGACTGGTGGCATAGGCTTGTAATCCCAGTACTTGGGATACTGAGACAGGAGGATCACAGGTTCAAGGCCAGGCTCAGCAACTTAGGGAGGCCCTCTGCAAGATAGTGAGACTGTTCTAGAATAAAAAAATAAAATAAAAATAGGGCTGGGGTTGTATCTCAGAGGTAGAATGCCCCTGGGTTCAATCCCCAGTAACAACAACAAAAAGAAATACATAGAATTTATGTCAAACCTATCCACATCCTCCCATATATTTTAAATCAATTTAGATTACTTTATACTGCCTAATACAATGCCAATGCTGTGTAAACAAATATGTACCTGTGCTTGGTCAAATCTGCAAATGTAGAACTGGAGGGCCAACTGTAGCTGTTACAAAGTTTTCTTTTTCTTTTTCTTTTTTTTTTCTTTTTCTTTTTCTTTTTCTTTTTTTTTTTTTGCTGTACTGGGGATTGAACCCAGGGGTGTTCTACCTCCGAGGTACACCCCCGGCTCTATTTTTTATCCTTTATTTTGAAATCGGGTCTCACAAAGTTGCGGAGGGCCTCACTAAGTAGCTGAGGCTGGCCGCGAACCCGGATCCTCCGGTCTCCGCCTCCACAATACTGGGATTACAAGCGTGCGCCACCAGGCCCGGCCTCTTGTTTTAATAATAGATGGAACCTCAGATAAAAACACATCATTTGATTATAGTGGGGTGGGAGCTCCAAAGTCTTAGAGGTGAAACCAGGTGTTCAGAATTCATGACTGCCAGTACCATTATTACTTTTCTCCTGCTGTGCTGTTTGCACTTTGTTTTGTTCAGTGCTATCAGTGACATTGCCAGTTGTAGTAGAAAAAAATCAAATCACATGGGTGAAATTATACAAAGCTCTCAAAAGGCTGCAGATTAAGAGCCATGACTAAGATTGTTAGTGGAAATTATAATTAAGTTTGGTTATGGGAAAGATTAAATGATGAAGAATCACTTTGAGAAATAATTGAGAAAGCTAAGGTTTTTAAAAAATTTTATTTATTTATTTATTTATTTATTTGTTTATTTGTTTGTTTTGTTTTGTTTTTGCGGTACCGGGGATTGAACCCAGAGGCATTCTACCTCCGACCTACACCCCCAGCCCTATTTTTTATTCTTTATTTTGAAACAGGGTCTCACTAAGTTGCAGAGGTCCTCACTAAAGTAGCTGAGGCTGGCCGTGAACCCAGATCCTCCTGTCTCAGCCTCCCAAGTACTGTGATTACAAGCATGCGCCACCATGCCTGGCTTTTTTTTTAAATTTTCAAAATACAACATGTTTTCTTTTGGTTTAAAGGAAGATACATTCAGGCATTTGAGACCCTAATTTGGGGGGATTGTTTTTTTTTTTTTTTTTTTTTTCATTTCCCCCCCCTTCCTGCCCCATACTGGGAATTGAACCCAGGAGCTTTCTACCTCTGAACTAGGCACCCCCAGCCCTTTTTATTTTGGTGTTTTTTTTTGCGGTACCGGGGATTTAACCCAGAGGCATTCTACCTCTGGGCTACATCCCCAGCCCTATTTTTTATTCTTTATTTTGAAACAGGGTCTCACTAAGTTGGGGAGGGCCTCACTAAGTAGCTGAGGCTGGCCGCGAACCCGGATCCTCCGGTCTCAGCCTCCCAAGTACTGGGATTACAATCGTGCGCCACCACGCCTGGCTCCTTTTTATTTTTATTTATTTGTTTGTTTGTTTGTTTGTTTGTTTGTTTTGCGGTGCCGGAAATTGAAGCCTGGGGCATTCTACTTCCGAGCTACACCCCCGGCCCTATTTTTTATACTTTATTTTGAAACCGGGTCTCACAAAGTTGCGGAGGGCCTCACTAAGTAGCTGAGGCTGGCCGTGAACCTGGATCCTCCGGTCTCTGCCTCCCTTGTAACTGGGGTTACAAGCCTGCGCCAGCATGTCCGGCTCCTTTTTTATTTTGAAACAGGGTCTCACTAAGTTGCTGGGACTGGCCTTGAATCTGCGATCCTCCTGTTTCAGCCTCCCAAGAACTGGTATTATAGGAGTGTGCCACTAACCTGGCTTTGGTTTTGTTTTTCATCTTTTTTTTTTCTGCTTGTGTTTAATATGGCCTTTGATTCATCTGTATGGTTATTATACCCATTTTTAATTACACAGTCTTTACTCTCACATTAAAAAATGTGATATGTCATTTTAACCCTTTGTTGACTGGAAGAATAAACATTATTAGTAAGCCTCCTAATTTTAGCCTGTCTTCCAAATGGAAGAACTAGGTTAAAAGTATAAAATTGTAGCCAGGCATGGTTGCGCACACCTTTAATCCCAGCGCTTGACTTGGGAGGGTGACAGGAGGATTGCAGGTTTATGGCCGGCCTCAGCAGTTTAGTGAGGCTCTCAGCACTTAACGAGATCTTGTTTCAAAATAAAAATTAAAATAGCGCTGAGGGTGTACCTCAGAGGTAGAGCATCCCTTGGTACCACAATCCCCAGTACCACACACACACACAAAATATCAAATTGTCATCAAAAGGTTTTCTGATATGAGTTAGCTAATCTGCTGACTACTAGTAAAGAGAATGTAAAAAAAGTCTGTAATATTCCAACTCAACAAATTTAAGCTATCTGTGGAAAAGATTTAAAAATCTATGAAACTTTATTTTTTTTTATACTTTCTTACGTCTTAGGCATGTCCAGATCAGCAATGAGTCAGCAATTGACTTCTACAGGAAGTTTGGCTTTGAGATTATTGAGACAAAGAAGAACTACTATAAGAGGATAGAGCCTGCAGATGCTCATGTGCTTCAGAAAAACCTCAAAATCCCTTCTGGTCAGAATGCAGATGTGCAGAAGACAGACAACTGAACAAATTACAAATGAACTTTC
>PVJS01057740.1:0-11972 GCA_004027185.1 Glis glis
AAGCGTGCGCCACCACGCCCGGCTTTTCATTTTCTTTTGAGACAGGATTTCACTACATTGCCCAGGCTAGTCTTGAACTTGTGATCTTCCTGCCTCAACCCCCTGAGTTCCTGGGATTATAGGCGTGTTTCAATGTATCATAGTCCATATTTAAAGCCGGGTGCGGTGGCACACGCTTATAATTCCAGTACTTGGGAGGCTGAGACAGGAAGATCCCAGGTTCAAAGACAGCCTCAGCAACTTAACAAGACCCTGTTTCCAAATAAGAAATAAAATCGGGTTGGGGGTATAACTTGGAGGTAGAATGCCTCTGGGTTCCATCCCCAGTACCAAAAAATAGTCCATATTTACATTTATGGTAGTTTTAGCATCAGAGATTTAAAATATTTCTTGCAACATTCAACCTCTGAAAAGAAGGATGTGCATTTCTGCATCCTAATACTTGAAATATATATCATCTGCGAAATTCTAGCTATAAAATACCTGATAATACTTGAGAGCATAGCAACACTCAACACGTGTTTATTAAAACAACAACAATGAAGCCGGGCGTGGTGGCGTACGCTTGTAATCCCAGTACTTTGGGAGGCGGAGACCGGAGGATCCGGGTTCGCGGCCAGCCTTGGCTCTCACTCTCTCTCTCCCTGTCTCTTTCTCTCTTTCTCTCTCTCTCTACTTAGTGAGGCCCTCCGCAACTTCGTGAGACCCGCTCTCAAAATAAAGCATAAAAAATAGGGCCGGGGGCGGAGCGCGGAGGTAGAACGCCCCTGCGTTCAATCCCCGGTACCGCAAAACACACACACACACACACACACACACACACAACAACAATGATGAGCAAAGGACATGAGGAAATACAGCCAGTAGAAATGAGTCTTCCTCAGGAAGATAGTGGGTCTTTCATCCTCCATGCATCTCTAACTAGTGTAGCCTGGAATGAATCAGTTTATATCTCTCTTCAGTGGAGCAATTCCTTCATCACTGTATTATTGTCCAGACAGAAAAGATACAAATGAGCTAGGAATCCAGGCTTCCAAACTACAGCTCAAATTTGTAAGGCCAGTTCTTTCATATCAACCTTCCTAGTTGTTTTGAAGAAATATTAAAGCTAGAAGGAAATTTAGAGGCAAGTGACTGAAATCCTCTTGGATTTCGAAAGATGAGGCTGAAGCTGGTTGTGGTGGCACATGCAACAGGAGGATCTCAGATTTGAGGCCAGCCTCAGAAACTTAGTGAGTCCTTCCACTACTTAGTGAGATGTTGTTTCAAAATAAAAAAAAATAAAAACAGGACTGGGGGCGTAGCTTGGAGGTAGAATGTCCCTGGGTTAAATCCCCAGTCCCACAAAAAAGCAAGCAAGCAAGCAAGCAAGCAAGCAAGCAAGAAAGAAAGAAAGAAAGAAAGAGAGAGAGAAAAAAGCTGAGGCCCAAAGAGTGACTTGCTCAAGCTAGGTGAATCCAGCTCAGGTGTCCTGGTCCCCAGCTCCCTGTGTACAACAATTCCCCTTTATTCGCAATGTTGCTTTCTATAGTTTGTCACTTGTGATCAAACTCAGTCTTAAAAATTACATGGAACAGTCTAGAAATAAATAATTCCTAAGTTTTTTTTTGTTTTTTGGGGTTTTTTTCTAAGTTTTAAATGATGCATCATTCTGAGTAGCATGATGAAATCATGCCATTCCTCTCTGTTCTACCTGTGATATGAATCATCCCCTTGTACATTGTATCCATTCTATATATGCTACCTGCCCATTAGTCATACAGTAATTATCAGATTGACTGTTTTGGTATCATAGTGTTTGTGTTCTAGTAACACTTATTTTATTTAATAATGTCCCCAAAGTACAAGAGTAGTGATGCTCACAATTTGGACATGCCAACGAGAAGCCATAAAGTACTAACTTTGAGTGAAAAGTTCTCAATGTAATAGGAAAAAAATTGTATGCTAAGGAAAAGAAAAACATTGCATGCAGCATAAGAATGAATCATCTCTCTGTGGAATTTTGAAGAAGGAAAAAGTAATTTATATTAGTTTTAGTACCTCAAACTGCAAATGTTATGGCTGCAGTGAGTGAAAAGTGCCTAGTGCAGATGGAAAAGGCATTCCATTTGTGTATGTATGAATAGGAAAATACATAGTATATAGGGTTTGGCATGGGTCATGGAATGTATCCCCTGCAGATAAGGGAGACTGCTTTTTTTCCAACTACATGGCACTGCTGCCCAGCAAGGCTTTCCCAAGCTGTGTCAAGGGCAGGGCAAATCCTGAAAAGTTTTCTGATTTGCCCAGTATGCCGCAGCAAGTTTTTGGCTCTGTTTGAGCCCATGACATTTAACCACAGACTTTTCTTGGAACCCCTGGAAGAAAGACAACGGCCTGAGTGCTTCATGATTTAAATAGCCAAATAAGGCTGACTTGAATTTCTGATGACAAGGTAAGTAGTAGCTTAAGACTCTATGACAGGAAAACATTTCTCCAATGATAGTCAATTGATGCAATTAAGGGAAGGTTAAAATTTGGAAGCTTGAGGAATCATTTGTTTGTCTTGAACTTTTTCTTACACTTGGCTTAGGCATTCTGTACTGTAAATAATGAGTTTAATAATGTTAGTGTCATGCCAGGTGTGGTGGTGCACACTTGTAATACCAGTACTTGGGAGGCTGAGACAGGAGGATCACAGGTTCATGGCTAGCCTCTGCTACTTAGTTTGACCCTCCTCAAATTAGTGAGACCCTGTTTCATAATAAAGAATAAAAAATAGGGCTGGGGTGAAGCTCAGAGGAAGAATGCCCCTGGGTTCAATCCCCAGTACCACATACACACAAAAAAAATAATGTCAGTGTCGGTTTAAAGTTTACCTCAAACCAAAGATATTTTTTGTGTGTTGCCACCAAAGTTTTTTATTTCTTTTCTGAATACATACCTGACATACGTTCTTTATATGGTTTCCCCTGTGAAAGCATGACTTTCCCATTATTATCTTAAGATTTAATGATCTTGGGAGGCTGAGACAGGAGGATCACAGGTTCATGGCCAGCCTCAGCAAGTAGTGAGACTCTCAGCAACCTAGTGAGACCCTGTTTCAAAACAAAACAAAAAAAATTTTGCAGTACTGGGGATTGAACCCAGGGGCATTCTACCTCCAGGCTACACCCCCAGCCCTATTTTTTGTTCTTTATTTTGAAACAGGGTCTCATTAAGTTGCGGAGGGCCTCACTAGGTAGCTGAGGCTGGCCGCGAACCCGGATCCTCCTGTCTCTGCCTCCCAAATACTGGGATTACAAGCGTGAGCCACCACACCCGGCTTAAAACAAAAAAAAAAATTAGAAAGGTCTGGGGTATATCTTGGAGGTAGAATGCCCCTGGGTTCAATCCCCAGTACCACATACACAAAACAAAATTTAATGATAGCATCATCTTTTTTTCTGGTATGGGAATTGAACCCAAGGGCATTATACCTCCAAGCTACACTCTGAACCCTTTTCATTTTTATTTTTTTAATTTGAAACAAGAGTCTCACTAGGTCACTGAGGGTCTTGAGAGATTGCTGAGGCTGGCCTTGAACCTGCCTCAGCCTCCCAAGTACTTCTACCTCAGACTCTCAAGTACTGGGATTGCAGGCATGTGTCACCATGCCCAGCCTGCATCATATTTTGAGTTGATAGATTGGTAATTTTGTAAAAGCCTCCTGTGTACAATCTTATTTGTCCTGAGGATATTCTTGTGAAGCAGAAAGATTTGTTCCTTTCCACCAAATGTGAGGAAAACAGAGCAAGAAGTGAGTTAGGCTAGGAGCAGTGGTACACACTTGAAATCCCAGTACTTGGGAGTCTGAGACAGGAGGATCGCAGGATCGAGGCCAGCCTCAGCTACTTAGTGAGGCCCTCTGCAACTTAGTGAGACCCTGTTTCCAAACAAAACAAAAAATAAAATGGGTTGAAGGTGTAGCTCAGAGGTAGAATGCCCCTGGGGTTCAATCCCCAGTTACACACACACATACACACACTCACAACCAAAATCAAAACCAAAAAACAAACTCAGGGTTGTACAAGAACTACTTTAATCCCTTCCAAGGGCAGGTCCCCAATAATCTAAGGATCTCCTTGTAGTCCCTACCTTTTTTTGTGGTAATAGGGATTGAACCCAGGGGCATCCTCCTTCTGAGCTACACCCCAGCCCAAATTTTGAAATAGTGTCTCGCTTAGATGCTGAGGGTCTAAATTGCTGAGACTGGTCTCAAACTGTGATCCTTCTGTCTTAGTCTCCCAAGTTCTGGGATCATGGCCTGTGCCACCATGCTTGGCTCAGGCACCACCTCTTAAAGGTCCTAGCACCCCCAACATTATCACACTGGGGACCAAGGCTCCAACACATGAACACTTGGGGGACAAAGCACATCCAAATCATGGCACCAGGAACACCTCCTCTTACCAGTCCCCCACCCCTTGGGCAAATATTAATTGTGCTTCTTGGGATCTTTCTTAAACTGAGAGGATCAGACTCCTTCCTGTGCTCCTAGAGTCCAGAGGCTGAGCTCACTGCAGCACATACCTTTTATTCTGGGAAGCTGGATTCTGTTGCTTACCAGATTGTGTGAGGTTTATGTATTCCAAGTGTCTTTGAACAATTCTGTGGGAATATGACATGGAGGACCTTTTGTTAATACCAGCTCTGAGAGCACCACTGCAACTATAGCTCCAGGGGTGGAGAAGGGCTTCCCAGCAACAGCAATCCCCAGCCCTGCAATTAAAGACCTGAGCCCTGGTGGGTCTGGAGTCTGATTGGTTTACCATCTTAAATGCTCTTGGTATTCATTTCCTGACATAAGAAGTGATCTGATGAGCCTCACAGACAGATTGTTGAGCAAAATGAGCCAGACATAATAAAGTACATGCTGAATGGTTCCTTTATATGGCATACAAGAAATGGCAAAGTGAATCTATAGTGATAGAAATCAGAGCAATGGTTACCTCTGGGGGTAGGGATTGATTGGGAGGTGGGCATGAAGATCTGAGTGGTAATTACATTTGTCAAACTCATGGAGCTGTACACTGGAGACTAAGAATGCATCTTAGCTTATGTAAGTTAATGCTTGATAAAAAAGAAAGAATTTAACCCAGGCATGGGATGCATGCTTGTAGTCCCAGCTACTCAGGAGCATGAGGCAGGGCAATCACTTGAGCCCAGGAGTTCAGGACTAGCCTGGGAACATAGAGAGACCCTGACTCTTAAAAGAAAGAAAGAAAAACATTAAAAAGCAGTGCTCTCGGCCGGGTGTGGTGGCACATGCCTGTAATCCCAGTACTTGGGAGGCTGGGACAGGAGGATCGCAGGTTTGAGGCCAGCCTCAGCAACTTAGTGAGAATCTTTTGTTTCCAAGTAAAATAATAAAATAGGGCTGGGGGTGTAGCTTGGAGGTAGAATGCTCCTGAATTCAATTCCCAGTACCAAAAAGAAAAAAAAAAAAGAAAAGTAAAAGCAGTGATCTCAGCCAGGATCAGTGGTTCATGCCTGTAATCCCAGTACTTGGGAGGCCAAGACAGGAAGATTGCAGGTTTGAGGCCAGCCTCAGCAATTTTGCAAGACCCTCAGCAACTTAGCAAGATTCTATTTCAAAATAAAAAGGGCTGGGGGTATAGCTTGGAGGTAGAATGCCCCTGAGTTCAATCCCCAGTACAAATGAATGAATGAATAAGTAAATAAATAAGTACAATTTTTAAAAAGCAGTGACCTCTTTATTAACAGTCAGCTAATCTACCAAGAGCTTCTGTTTGCACTTTCCCAGTGACATGGTCTGCTGAGAGACAATATTGTACATGGTTCAGGTCAGGTTTTGGAGTTAGCCGATCTGGGATGAGATCCCAGGCAGTTTGATCTGAGCTTTCATTTTCTCATCTGCAAAATGTGGATTATAATAACAGTAACTACCTCTCAGGGATGTTTTGTTATGAGGCTTAAATGAAATACTGTATGCAAAGTATTTGTCCACTTAATGGTGTTTGATCAATCTTAGACTTTCTTGCTGTGTAGTGACTAAACCCATGGTAGGTTTTTTTTTTATGTGTGTGTGTGTCTGTGGTGCTAGGGATTGAACTCAAGGGCACTCTATCTCCAAGCTACACTCCTGGCCCTGTTTTGGTTTTTGGTACTGAGGACTGAACCCAGGGGCATTCTACCTCTGAGCTACACTCCCAGTCCTTTTTTATTTTTTATTGTTTTTGTTGTTGTTGTCTGCGGTACTGGGGATTGAAACCAGGGGCATTCTACCTCCGAGCTACACCCCCAGCACTATTTTTTATTCTTTCTTTCTTTCTTTATTTTGCCGTACTAGGGATTGAACCCAGAGGTAGTCTACCTCCAAGCTACACCCCAGCTCTATTTTATTTGTGGTATGGGGGATTGAACCCAGGGACATTATACCTCTGAGCTACACTCCCAGCCCTAATTTTTATTCTTTATTTTTGAAACAGGGTCTCACTAAGTTGCAGAGGGCCTCACTAAGTAGCTGAGGCTGGCCGCAAACCTGCGATCCTCCTGACTCAGCCTCCCAAGTACTGGGATTACAAGCATGCATGTTGTTGTTTTAGAACAGGGTCTCACTAGGTTTCTGAGAGTCTTGCTAAGTTGCTGAAGCTGGTCTCAAACCTGTGATCCTCCTGTCTCAGCCTCCCAAGTACTGGGATTGCAGGTGCACACAACCATGCCCAGCTCCCCCAGTTCTATTTTAATTTAATTTAATTTAATTTAATTTTTGTGGTACTGGGGATTGTACCCAGGGGCATTGTACCTCTGAGATACACCCCCAGCCCTTAAAAAAATTTTTTTTGAAACAGGGTCTCAGTAAGTTGCTAAGAGCCTCACTAAGTTACGGAGGCTGGCTCTGGTTCCATGACAAACAGCAGCTCATGTGTGAGTAAGAGATCCATCCCATGGCTCCTGTCTCAGCCTCCCAAATACTAGGATTCTAGGTGTGTGCCACAAAGCCCAAGTCTTCCAGAGTTTCTGATTATATTAGTCTGGGTCAGGCCTAAGTCTTAGAATGTTAAGTCTTCTTCTTTTTTTCTTTTCTTTTTTTTTTTTGCTGTACTGGGGATGGAATGCAGGGCCTCGTGCTTGCTAAGCAAGTGCTCTACCACTGAGCTATATCCCCAGCCCATCTCAGTATTTATTTATTTACTTATTTATTTACTTACTTACTTATTTTTGGTACTGGGGATTGCACTTGAGTACCTGCCAGACTGATCTTTCTTCCCACAGATGGCTTGTTGTTGAACCACCTCTGAATTGTTCTCATTCCTCTTTTTTTTTTTTTTGCGGTACCGGGGAATTGAACCCAGGGGAGTTCTACCTCCACGCTACACCCCCGGCCCTATTTTTTATACTTTATTTTGAAACTGGGTCTCACGAGGTTGCGGAGGGCCTCACTAAGTAGAGAGAGAGAGAGAGAGAGAGAGAGAGTGAGAGCCGAGGCTGGCCGCGAACCCGGATCCTCCGGTCTCCGCCTCCCAAAGTACTGGGATTACAAGCGTGCGCCACCACGCCCGGCTTGTTCTCATTCCTCTTGCCTGTGCAGTTCATTGTGCATGCCACATTTGCTCCTATCTGTTTGGCTTATATATCCTCATGCATTGATATCTAACCTTTCTAGTTTTTGAGTCCTCTCCCTGGTTGGATTTTAAGCTCCTCCAGGGCAGGGTCTAGCACATTCTTGTGCACATAAAAGAGGGTCAGTGAATATGTATGGAATGGATGTTGGTGTGGAATGAATGGGAGGGGGAGAAACAGTAAGCAGACAGTCATATCAAGACAAAGGCTTCTCTCTTCATTCTCCTCCAGTTTATTTTATACTGATAACACTTCATATAATATCAGGATTGTGCATTGTTTTTTGTTTGTGGCAGATCATGCATGCATTTGACTTTCAGGTTTCATTGTGGATAGAAGGTCAGGAGTGAATTCAAAGAATACCATGAAGGATACGAAAAGGTCAGGTGGCCAAGTCAAAGAGAAAATTCTTGCCCTGGCCTATGCTGTTGAAAGAACTCTGGACCAAGAGAACCCAAAGTTCTGGCCATTGCTCTGCCACTAACTTGTGTGATTTGGGGCAACTCACTTCAATTTTCTGAGCCTCAGATTGTCCTTGGTACAACAGAGGCAATGATTTCTGGTATTTCACACTCCATAGGAGGTCATATGGGCTCATAACTAGAAAGGCACTTTGACCAAAAGACTTTTGGGCTTTATCTCCACAAGCAGGCTCTTATCAACAAGCCAGGTAGATCAATTGTCTGCTTTAAGATTCCAACAAGATTCCTGCTGAAAAGTCAGGGAGGCTGAGTTCCTAAAACCATAGGCTAGAAACAGCCAGTACCTCACAGGCCATTTGTATTCTTCTTCTTTTATTTTATTTTATTTTTTATTTTTTGGTGGTGGTACTGGGGATTGAACTCAGGGGCATTCTTCCTCCAAGCTACACCACCAGCCTGATTTTATTTTTATTTTGAAACAGGATCTCACTAAGTTGTGGAGGGCCTCACTAAGTTACTGAGGCTCGCCACAAACGGGAAATCCTCCTGTCTTACCCTCCCAAGTACTGGGATTACGAGAGTGTGCCGCCACACCCAGCTGAGACCATTTCTATTCTACTCCACCCATTTTGCCTAGAAAATCATCCTGAAGGCCTCACTATACTAAGCCTGGATTCAGGTTCCATTTTCACAGTGTACCACACAGTTCTCCTTAAAAAGCAAAGTTTGTTTGCTCTTGTTAATGTTTGGAGACAAGAAGTCTCTGTCCTGTGTCCCAGCACAGAAGTGATCAAGGCATTTGTCTGAAGTTTTTTTAGTTTCTATTTTATTTTATTTTTTTGTATTGGGTATTGGACCCAAGGGTGTTCTACCTCTGAGCTACAGCCTGTTTTATTTATTTATTTTTATTTGGAAATAGGGTCTTGCTAAGTTGCAGAGGCTGGTCTTGAACCTGTGATTCTCTAGTCTCTGCCTTCCGAGTACTGGGATTACAGGCATGTGCCAAAGCACCGGGCTAGTTTCTAATATTTGATACAGCAAAAGCAAGCTCAGTTCTTGCTTGCCTTTTACCTATGGAGACAAAAATTTTTTAGTGTTTATTTAGTGTGCACTATGTGTTTGCTAGGTGCTGTGAGGGATTTAGAAAAGATTGAGACCCTTCCCCTGCTCTTAAAGAACTGGGTGTGGGAGGTAGGACTCACAATGTGAGAACAATGGAAGGCAGTATGTGATTCAGAATAAAATGATTAGTGCAGGCAATAAATACTGTAGAAGTTCAGAGGAGGGAGAGAGCTCTGGGGGCTGTGGGGAGGGGCGACTGGGGAGAGTGTGATTTTCCATGGGCTTTGAGGGATGGGTAGGATTGTTTATGCAGATGTGGGGAGGGGCACTGAATTTGAATGTGTATATGCATGTGAGTAGGCATGTGCACACACACAACTGCATAGATGGGCAACAACAGGTAGTATTTTGTGGGTACTTCCTATGTACCAGATACTGCAATGTGCATAACCCTATGAATTAGATGACAGTCTTTCTTTCTTTGTTTCTTCTTTCTTTTTGTGGTACTGGGGATTGAACCCAGGGGCATTCTACATCTGAGCTATGCCCGCAGCCCTATTTTATTTTTCATTTTGCAAACCCTCAATCTTCTTGTCTCAGCCTCCCAAATACTAGGATAATAGGCATGTGCCAGCACCTACAGCTAGATAGCAGTATCTTTCAATTAGTAGATAAGACATTCAGGCACAGGGAAGCTAAGTAAATTGCACAGGGTGGCACAGTAAGTAACTGGTGTAAATGGGTTTCAAATCCAGATCTCAAAAATACTTTGCTATTCTACCTATGGAAAAAAAGGAATTTGTAGCTCAGGTGAGGAGCTTGGCCTGGCTATACAGTCATTAAAAACAGTCATTCTGGCCAGGCGTGGTGGCGCACGCTTGTAATCCCAGTACTTTGGGAGGTGGAGACGGGAGGTTCGAGGCCAGCCTCAGCTCTCTCTCTCTCTCCCTCTCTCTCTCTCTTTCTCTCTCTCTCTCTCTCCCTAGTGAGGCCCTCTGCAACTTCGTGAGACCCGGTTTCAAAATAAAGCATAAAAAATAGGGCTGGGGGTGTAGCACAGAAGTACAACACCCCTGGGTTCAAACCCCGGTACCACACACACACACAAAAAAAACAGTCATTTTGCAAACACAGGAGCAGCAAGGCCAAATTTCCAACTGAAGTTCAGCATGGAAATGAGAGGGATTAATGGAGACATTTACTGAGTGTTATATCTTCATTCTTCTTTGAAGATAGAAACTTGAGGTCTCTGGATGCTGTGTGCCATTGACAGGAGCTCCCTAGCTTTGTCCTTAATGTTCCTTGTTTATGTTCCTAAGGATTTAATAAGGAACTCTAAACTGTTCAGTGGCGCACACCTGTACTCCCAGCAACTCCGGAGGCTGAGACAGGAGGATCTCAGGTTTGATGCCAGTCTACAGTAACTTAGCAAGACCATTTCAAAATGAAAAGGACTGGGGGTGTAGCTCCAAGGTAGAGGGGCCCCTGCATTCAATCCCCAGTACCACACACATAAAACACCCAAGGAGAATGAATAAATGAGCCTCTGAATAAATTTTTGTTTGTGGTTCTTTATTAATTAGCACTTGAAGTGCGTCATGCCAATGGTAGATACTACACAAAGCTTGGAGTTAGACAAAACTATCTGGCTATGTTTGTCAGGAAAACCAGACTTGGAAAGGATGGGAGGGCAATGGCCTGATAATACAATAGATTGTGTTTTATGTTTTCAGTCTGGCTTGCAGCCAAAATCCCAAAGTGTATCCTAGGCAAGGTGCCTGACTTGTTTTTCTGGACATTCTTCTATCTCATTGTGAGTCTTCAATAAATATTAATTCAGCACGAGGTGGATTTTGAAGAGGTCCTTTTCCTAGTTCCTATCCCAATAAAAGCAAAAGCAGCTGAAGCATAGAAGCAGTGATGAGGGGACCCTGGCTCTCCCTCCACACTCACATTGCCCAGGCTGGCCTTTCTCAGCTGCTCTCTTGCAGGGAGGGAGGAGGGAACAAGGTCAGGGGAAGCTCCTTTTGCCCCTGTTAGACTACCATTGAAGGTGTGTCAGGAGAGAAGGGAGTGGCAGGGGTGGGCAGTGTGGCTGGAGGGAGAGAAAAAACACCAGACCAGAGCAGGAGGAAGAAGAGAAGGGTCACTGAGCCTCTTCCCAGGCACTTAGGTAGGGAGTGGGGCTGTGTTTAGAAAGGAGAGAAGGGCCGGGCGTGGAGGCGCACACTTGTAATCCCAGTACTTGGGAGGCTGAGACCTGAGGATCTGGGTTCGCGGCCAGCCTCAGCTACTTAGTGAGGCCCTCTGCAATTTAGCGAGACCCTGTTTCAAAATAAAGGATAAAAAATAGGGCTGGGGATGTAGCTTGGAGGTAGAATCCCCTGGGTTCAATCCCTGGTACCGCCAAAAAAAAGGGGGGGTGAGAGAAGACGCCTTCTGGGTCTTGCACGAATCTACCATTTCACGGCAGAAGGGAGGAAAAGGGAAGGGAAGGTCATACCCAGCACACCCCCCAAAGCCAAGCTTGCCCAGCTCATCACTAGACAGGCTTATTCACTCCAAAAAAAGTTAGCAAGGGCCGGCTGAGGGCCTACTATGTGCCGGCTATACAAAGAAGTGCCACAGAGAATCGGGTCACGGTCACGGGAGGCGGAGTCAGTCTCAAAGGCTTCTGTGAGGAGGCGAACCGGGTGGGGAAGGAGGGCGGCGGTGCACGCGTGCAGGCTCCTGGAAGAGCGCAGGGGACAAGGCAGGCCGGGAGGAGGAGGAAGGAGGCGGAGACTGAGCTGCAGGAGGGAGGCTGAGGGAGAGCGGAGACGAGGCGGGGTGGGAGGTGTGAATGGTGGACGCGGTGGGGGGAGCGCGGGAGGCCGGGGAGGG
>PVJS01057741.1:0-11972 GCA_004027185.1 Glis glis
TGTGGAGGGCCTCACTAGGTAGAGAGAGAGAGAGAGAGAGAGAGAGAGAGAGAGCTGATGCTGGCCTTGAACCCAGATCCTCTGGTCTCCGCCTCCCGAAGTACTGGGATTACAAGCGTGCGCCACCATGCCCGGCTTTTTTTTTTTCTTTTTGGTGGTACCGGGGATTGAACCCAGGGGCATTTTACCTCTGAGCTACACCCCTGGCCCTATTTTTTATACTTTATTTTGAAACTGGGTCTCACTTAAGTTGCGGAGGGCCTCACTAAGTAGCTGAGGCTGGCCACGAACCTGCAATCCTCCTGTCTCAGCCTCCCAGGTACTGGGATTACAAGTGTGAGCCGCCATGCCAGGCTGAGAGAGCCTTTAATTCTTGCAGAAGCAGAGGGAGGGAGAACATGGCTGAGGGGATGCGGGTCTTGGTTTGGGTGGGGGCTGTGACAGTCACATAGAGTGTGGCGGGATGTGTGTGGCAGAAGTTGCTGAGACACTAGATCGAGGGACAGAGAGGTGTCAGGGCACTGCTTTCTGTTCCATCTTTCCCCTGTGGGGGTGGGAGGGAGGTAATTTCTCCTTCCTGAGCTCACTCTGCCCGCCCCCCAGCAACGCCAGGCCAGTGTTTCCAGAAGGTGGAGGGCTGCTGAGATTTCAGCTTGTAGTTGAAGCTGAGGGGGATGGGATTTGGCCGTTTGTTCTGGCTGACCCAGGAACAAAGGCCTCTTGCAATGGGGAGTCTAGGCCTTAAAGCCCCCAGTAGCCAGGCAGGGGGGCCACCAACACATTAACAACTAAAAGCAGTCTGCAGGGGAATTATTCTGCTGAGCCCACTCCCTCCCCCTTCGTGGTGGTGGGCTCGGTCAGGGCGGGGATGGTGGTGATGGACTATCTTGGCCGCTGAGCCTCCCATTGTGTCACTAATGCTGGGTAACAAAGGCCACTTGCCTGTAGCAACTGTCGCTAGGCGGGTCTTATCTCCTGGGCTCCAGTCCCTGCCCCCTCTGCCAGAATCCTAGACCCCCACTGGGTCCAGGTAGAGCTGTAGGAAGACCCAGGAGTGTTCCACCAGGCCGTGCTGCTGGCCCTGCCTGTTGGGATAGATCAGGGGAGAGACTTGTCGGGGTCTGAGCTCCCACAATGGCCTATTCCCAGACATTTTCTTGGGCGCTATCACATGTCCAATTAGTGCCCCCCCACAGTACTTCTCTTAGATTCATAGCAAATCCTCCCCTAAAAATTCCACCTGGCTCCTTGCTGAAGTGACCACTGTTTTCCTGTTATTGGCTTTACCAATGGCATTACCCTCTTAACTGCTCCCCTGTATGACAGCACTTCTACTATAATTGTGCCGTTTACTTCTCTGTGAGATCCAAAAAATGATAGATCCTGACCCGGCTGTATATTATACATTAGAATCAGCAGAGAGGGCCAAAACCCCCAAACAGACCAGGTTCTACCCTCAGACATTCCGATCTGATCGGCCTGGGTAGGACTCAGGCATTTCCCCCTCCTTGGACGATGCCATGTGCAGTGATGGATGAGACTTTGAGACTCCCTGGACCGTCACTAGAGTGACAGTGTCACTTTAGAGTAGGTGCTGGGGATGGAACCCGGGGCCTGGCACATGCTAAGTCTGCGCTTCACGGAGCTTCACCTCGGTCCTGTATCGCTTAGTTTGAGATGAAGGACTGACACCACCTACCTGTACTTACAAGTTGTTAAATTCCTAGATGTTAACTTGTCTTCCTAGCACAAGGGCAGGCATCGTTTTTTTGGATCTGGTGATAGATTTGTTAACCATGATAGTGTTATTATTGATAGTTATCATTTCTTTTTACTTTGTGTGTGTGTGTGTGGTACTGGGAATTGAACCCAGGGGCATTCTACCTCCGAACTACACCCCCAGCCTGATTTTACTTTTATTTTGAAAGAGGGTCTTGCTAGGTTGATGAAAATCTCACTACTTGCTGAGGCTGTCCTTGAACCTGCGATCCTCCTGTCTCAGCCTCCCAAGTACTGGGATTACAGGTGTGAGCCACCACACCTGGCTGATAGTTATATTTCTGAGTGCTTTACAAATATTAACTCACAGACATTTGATCTTTCAGTAACCCTATGAGAGCCGGGAGTGGTGGCACAGGCTTCTAATCCCAGTACTTGGGAGGCTGAGACCGGAGGAGCCGGGTTTGTGGTCAGCCTCAGCTACTTAGTGAGGTCCTCCGCAACTTAGTGAGATCCTGTTTCAAAATAAAGAATAAAAACTAGGGCTGGGAGTGTAGCTCAGATGTAGAATGCCCTGGGTTCAATCCCTAGTACCACAAAAATAAATAAATAAATAAATAACCCTATGAGGTGTGATAGATTGGAGACAGCCTGTGCCTCCACTGGGAGCCTCAAACCAGAAGGCCCACCGGAACCCCAAACCAGCTGAGGCCATCTCCAGATGCCTGCCTTCCTTAGTAGGCTCTAACCACACTGGCTGTGTAGCAGTGAGGGATAGCAAGTCTCCCCCACTGGAGGGGACCTCCTCTCCTTGCAGTGGGGGAGCTGTTGAGTATTCAGACTTGCTCTGAGGGGCTCTGTCAGACCTGCAGTTTCTGTGCCAGAGGTCAGGGCTGCAGGAGCTCAGGGCCCTAGCAACCTCAGAGGTGATTTACTGGGGCACCGAAGACTAGGAAATGCTCTGAATGGGGGATTCAGCATCTGCAGCCCCAGGAGCCAGATCCTATCTTTGGGGCACTCCATGCTATAGGAAAAGTACATGGAACCTGGGAAGACAGGGGTCTCGGCTTTTCCTGTGGTGAGAACAGGATTGTCAGCATGGATGATTTGGAACCAATGCCATTTGCAAGTCCCTATCAGGGTCCTGGTTGCATCATTTGCATACTTCTACATACTTAATTAATTGCTATTTGTTGATTTTAAGTTTCTTTCTTTTGTCTCCCTTCTGTTCTGCTGCCACAGACCCACCCAGCACCCCTCCCATATCCATCTATTCATCCAGTCCCTAAAACATGCTGCCTAAGGGCAATAGTGCCCTGAGTGTCCCCCGCAGGCCTGAGTGTTACAGCTTGGGTCTCCACCTTGGCGCCTGTGAGAGGGGTGGAACCGTTAGGAGGTGGGGCCTAGTGGACGGTCATTGGGGATGTGCCTTCAGAAAGGATTGTGGGGTACGTGTGTATGTGTGTATTTGTTTCCTGGACCATGAGGTGACCAGCTTCCTCCGCTACGTGCTCTTGTCACGAAGTGCTGCCTCCCCACAGTCCCAAAGGCAAAGGGGCCAAGTGACCTTGGACTGAAGACTGCGGACCTGTGAGCCAAAATAAACCTTTCCTCTTTTTAAGTTCATTATCTCAGATATTTGTTACAGCAACACAAAACTGACTGACCGGGACCCAGTACTTATAAATTTCCTTGTAAACAGCATTCCATTGCTTCTCCTTCTCCTCCTTCTTATCTTCTGTGTGGTAATGGGGCCTGAACCCAGGTGTACTATGTCACTGAGCTACTTTCCTCACCCCACTGCTTCTTCCCCTTCTTTTTTTTTTTTTTTTTTTTTTTTGAGACAGGGTCTCACTAAGTTGCTGAGGCTGGCCCCGGTTTTCTTTCTTTCTTTCTTTCTTTTTTTTTTTTTTGTAGTACTGGGGATTGAACCCAGGGGCATTCTACCTCCGAGCTACACCCCCAGTCCTATTTTTTATTATTTATTTTGAAACAGGGTCTCACTGAGTTGCAGAGGGCCTTACTAAGTAGCTGAGGCTGGCCACGAACCCGGATCCTCTTGTCTCAGCCTCCCAAGTACTGGGATTGCAAGCGTGCGCCACCATGCCCGGCTCCCAGTTTTTGATTCTCTTGCTTCAGCCTCCTCCATAGCTGGGATTATAGGCATGTGCCACTGCACGAAGCCACAAGGGGAAATTTATGTACTGCTTTTAGAGAGATACGAGAAAGGTAATTACCCCTTCCTGCATTTATTTTGTCTTCTTTTTAATTTTTTTCCCTTGGGTACTGGGAATTGAACCCAGGGATTTTCTATGTCTGAGCTACACCCCCAGCCCTATTTATTTATTTATTTATTTATTTTGCAGTACTGGGGATTGAACCCAGAGGCATCTACCTCCAAGCTACACCCTCAGCCCTATTTTTTATTCTTTATTATTATTATTTTTTTTTTTTTTGCGGTACCGGGGATTGAACGTAGGGGCGTTCTACCTCCGCGCTACGCCCCCGACCCTATTTTTTTTTTTATGCTTTATTTTGAAACCTGGTCTCACGAAGTTGCGGAGGGCCTCACTAGATAGAGAGAGAAAGAGAGAGAGAGAGAGACAGAGACAGAGACAGGGAGAGACAGAGAGAGAGGAGAAAGAGAGAGAGAGCGTGCGCGCATGAGCGCACGCGCGTGTTGAGGCTGGCCGCGAACCTGGATCCTCCGGTCTCCGCCTCCCAAAGTACTGGGATTACAAGCGTGCGCCACCACGCCCAGCTTTTATTCTTTATTTTGAAACAGGTTCTCACTAAGTTGTAGAGGGCCTCATTAAGTAGCTGAGGTTGGCTTCAAACCTGCGATCCTCTTGCCTCAGCCTCCCAAGTACTGGGATTACAAGTGTACGCCACCACGCCCGGCTTCCTTTTTATTTTGAAACAGGGTCTCAAAAAGTTGCTGAGGCTGGCCTCAAACTTGTGATCCTTCTATCTCAGCCTCCCAAGTACTGGTATTACAGGTGTGTGCCACCACACCCAGGTTTCATTTCCTCCTCCTCCTCCTCCTCCTCCTCCTCTTCTTCTTGCTTAATTGCCTTCAACTCAAAGTAATTCTTATGACAAAGTGGCATATTTTGGGGTGGCATATTCTGATCTCCTTCAGTAAATAATAATAAGTTATACCAGACACTGAATTAGTAGATCCTAAGTTCCTCCCCTCTGGAACATCCCAGCGCCCGTGAGAAGTGAGTAATCTTGAGCATGTCTGTCCCTGGGTCAAGCCATCAGGGAACTCCACCTGAGAACAGTGTACCCAGGGGCCTGGCTGGGGCAGCCTTTCTTTTCTTTTCTTTCTTTTTTTTTTTTTTTTTTTTTGTGGTGCTAGGGATTGAACCCAGGGCATTCTACCTGTGAGCTACACCCCCAGCCCTGTTTTATTTTTTATTTGTAAACAGGGTCTCACTAAGTCATTGAGAAGCTCGCTAAATTGCTGAGGCTGGCTTTGAAACTGCGATCCTCCTGCCTCAGCATCCCAAGTATTCGGATTACAAATTTCCACCACCATGCCCAGTTTAGGGGTGACATTTTGAGTGTGTGACCTGCCAGGCCTTACAGGGTAGCAGCAGAGGGAACAGAAGAACAAAGGCCAGTTGGTCCAGTGGCTCGTGCCTGTGATCCCAATGACTCAGGAGGCGAAGGCAGAAGGATGGAGAATTCAAAGCCAGCCTACGTAACAGAGCGAAACCCTGTCTCAAAATACAACTAGTAAGCCGGGTGTGGTGGTGCACGCTTGTCATCCCAGTACTTGGGAGGCTGAGACAGGAGGATCCGGGTTCGTGGCCAGCCTGGGCTACTTAGTGAGGCCCTCCGCAACTTAGTGAGACCCTATTTCATAATAAAGAATAAAAAATAGGGCTGGGGTTGTAGCCCGGAGGTAGAATGTCCCTGGGTTCAATCCCCAGTATTGCAAATAAATAAATAAATACAACTAATAGGGGCTAGGGATGTACCTCAGTGATAGACAACCAATGGCTTCCATCCCCAGTATTATATCCCCCCCAAAAAAAGGAAGAACAAAGGACAATAGGGCCAAAAGGCCCTCTCATGCCACTTCCCCCAGCTCATGGGGCAGAGCAGGACCCTGCAGATCAAAGAGCAAAAGGGCTGCTCTGGGAGCTGGGGAGGACAGGGGACCTGGGAGGCCCAGAGACAAAGGGCGGCACCTGCTGAGTGCAGCTGGTGCACCAGGCAGCAGCCAGGCGGGAAGGGCCCCTGGCTGGGGAGATCACATGAGGCCAGGGCGACAGGAAATGACAAGCGGAGCTCCCCGATGCCAGAGAAACAGGAGCCACTCCAGAGAATGATGAGAAAAACTGGGGGATATGGCGCCCGCCTGTATTCCCAGTACTTGGGAGGCTGAGACAGAAGGATTGCAGGTTCGAGACCAGCCTCAGCAATTTAGCAAGACCCTCAGCAACTTAGCGAGACCCTGTTTCAAAAGGGCTGGGTGTGTAGCTCAGAGGTAGAAAGCCCCTGGGTTCAATCCCTAGTACCAAAAAAAAATAAATAAATAAATAAAGAATAATGAGATAATTCTTGGCTTTCTTCTGTTTTCTGCAGCCTCCACACCCTACACCTTGCCCCTCAGCCCCAGGCTCCAAGTAGAGCACTATACCCTAGGTTAGGACTGGCAACCTTCTCACCCTATCTAGTTCAGAGGAGTTGCTTCTTCCTCAGGGATTCCGCATGCTGCAGCTGCTGCTTTTCTTCCTCCTCCTCCTCCTCCTCCTCTTCCTCCTCCTCATCTTCCTCCTCCTTTTTCATATTAGTAATTGAACCCAGGGGTATTCTACCTCTGAGCTATATCCCATCCCTTTTTATTATTATTATTATTATTATTTTTTGCGGTACCAGGGATTGAACCCAGGGGCGTTCTACCTCCGCACTACACCCCCGGCCCTATTTTTTATACTTTATTTTGAAACCGGGTCTCACGAAGTTGTGGAGGGCCTCACTAAGTAGAGAGAGAGAGAGAGAGAGAGCTGAGGCTGGCCGCGAACCCAGATCCTCCGGTCTCCACCTCCCAAAGTACTGGGATTACAAGCGTGTGCCACCACGCCCGGCGCCTTTTTATTATTTTATATTTCTTTCTTGGTACCTGGGATTGAACCCAGGGGCATTCTATGTCTGAGCAACACCCTGAGCCCTTTTTTTATTTTTTATTTTGGAACAGGGTCTTGTTAAGTTGCTGAGAGTCTCACTAAGTTGCTGAGGCTGGCCTTGAACCTGTTATCCTCCTATCTCAGCCTCTCAACTACTGGGATTACAGGGGTGAGCCACCATGCCTGGCTGGCTGTATGTATGTATGTATGTATGTATATATGTATGTATTTATGGTGCTGGGAATTGAACCTATGAGCATTCTACCGCTGAACTACACCCCCCAGCCCTATTTTTTTTTTATTTTTTAGTTTGAAACAGGGTCTCACTACATTGCTGAGAGTCTCGTTAAGTTGTCGAGGCTGTCCTCGAACCTGTGATCCTCCTGTCTCAGCCTCCCAAGTACTGGGATTACAAGCATATGCCGCCGGGCATGGTGACACACGCTTGTAATCCCAGTACTTGGGAGGTTGAGACCAGAGGATCCGGGTTCGCGGCCAGCCTCAGCTACTTAGTGAGGCCCTCCGCAACTCAGTGAAACCCTGTTTCAAAATAAAGAATAAAAAATAGGGCTGGGGGTGTAGCTTGGAGGTAGAATGCCTCTGGGTTCAATCCCCAGTACCGCAAAAAAATAAATCAATAAACAAGCATATGCCACCATACCTGGCTTCCCAGCCCTAGGATTACAGGTGTGTGCCACTACACCTGGCTCCTTTGCCTTTCCACTGCCCGTCCCCAGTCTTCTTACTGAGCACCAACTATGTCACACTTGGTGTCCCCAGTGGTCTTGCTCTGCGTGGAGGTGGGAAGCAGTGGGGAGGAGAAGGGGGAGAATGGGGAGGTGAGGTGGGTCTTGGGACCACTCTTTCTGGCCTGCGCCCACACTCCAGCAGTCGTAACACAGACCCTTACTAAGCACCTACCATCTGCGGGCACTGTTCTAGGTAGGGGCAGGAGCAGACACTCAGCCGCATGGCATCACGGGTGTTATGGGGGGAGGCTGGGGCTTCCCATAAAGGAACAAAGAACAAGTCAGAGGTCATAGAAGACACTGAGCAGACACAAGGAGAGTGGGACCCGGGTTTGGAGGGGCTGGCAGTGGGGAATGGCGTCTCTCTCGCTCCCCTCTGATGTCTGCTTGGGACTTCGCTTTGCTTGCAGCTGTATGAGCTGAACGGCGAGATCCGCGACCAACTGTGGGTGGTGAGGGCTTACCAGGAAGTGCTTCAGGAGTTTTCAATGACTCACCGTGGATTTATGGGACTCAGGCTCATTTTTTCGGAGGATAGGTAAGAGAACAGGGTTAAAGCTGCTGGAGTGGGGAGAAGGAGATGCAGGCAGAGCCACTGGGCTGGGAGGGGAGGTGGAGGGGTGAGGAGAGGGGCTGGGGGCTGGGGCGAGACCCAGTGCTTGATGCCACCAAGCCTTGGTGTATGCATTTGTATTTGAGTGCAAATGTTAGGATCTCTACTAGAAATCCCTTCTTTTAAAATTTTATTTATTTATTTTGGTACTGAGGACTGAACCCAGGGGCATTCTACCTCTGAGCTACAGCCTCAGCTCTTTTTATTTTCTTTTTAAAATTTTATTTATTTATTTATTTATTTATTTATTTATTGTTTGTTTGTTTGTTTGTTTGCAGTACTGGGAATTGAACCCAGGGGCATTCTACCTCCGAGCTACACCCCCAGCCCTATTTTTTGCTCTTTATTTTGAAACAGGGGCTCACTAAATTGTGGAGGGCCTCACTAAGTAGCTGAGGCTGGCTGCGAACCGGATCCTCATGTCTTAGCCTCCCAAGTACTGGGATTACAAGCGTGTGCCACCATGCCCAGCCCTTTTTATTTTTTATTTTGAAATAGGGTCAGGGTCACATTAAGTTGCCGTGGGTGACCTTGAACTTGTGTTCCTCCTATCTCAGCCTCCCAAGTGCTGGGATTACAGGCATGCACCACCAAGCCTGGCTTAGATATCCCTCTAGTCCAAGCCTTCACAACCAAACTGAAATAAAAAAAACTGTGGCAATTTTCTAGATAATTCTAGGCCAAGATGCCCCCCTGGCCAGGGTGACTCAGTGATGGGCATAGTATTTTTGCCTGAATGTCAGCATAATTGGACCCCATTTTTGTTTCTGTTTGCTGCTGGGATCCTGTCTAAGGTCAGCGGAATGCCTGTGGCCTGGGGAGTAAAGAACACTATCTCCCCAGGCAAACACAGAAATCTTTTTTTGGTACTGGGGATGGAACCCAGGGGTATTCTACCTCTGAGCTACAGCCCCAGCTGTATTTCATTTTGTTTTATATTATTTGCAGTACTGGGGATTGAACCCAGGGGCGTTCTACCTCCGCGCTACACCCCCGGCCCTATTTTTTTATACTTTATTTTGAAACCGGGTCTCATGAAGTTGCGGAGGGCCTCACTAGGTAGAGAGAGAGAGAGACAGGAAAAGAGAGAGAGAGAGAGAGAGAGAGAGCGAGCTGAGGCTGGCCGCGAACCCGGATCCTCCGGTCTCCGCCTCCCAAAGTACTGGGATTACAAGCGTGCGCCACCTCGCCCGGCTGTATTTTATTTTTTATTTTGAAACAGGCTTCCACTAAATTGCTGAGGGTGTCACTAAATTGCTAAGGCTGCCCTCAAACCTGTGATCCTCCTGTCTTGGCCTCCCAAGCACTGGGATCACGGGCGCGCACTCGCCTCTGTACCAGCTGGTTGTAGCTTTCTGGAGCACCCAGGTTCTTGCTGACGTCATGGGCAAGCCGCCCATCGTTGCCCTGTTCACTAGGGTGATCTGTGGCTTTTCTCAGGTGTCCAGGGGACAGAAAGCTGACCTCCATCCTGCATCCACTTCCAGACCCACCCTGCAGGGACACAGAGAAAGTTGGAGACAAGCCACTGTCTCATCCAAACATGAGCAAAGCAAACTTCCCCGGGGGCCTCCTGACCCCACCTCCTTCTCCAGAGCAGAGGGCTCCAGGAACGATTTGGGAGGGATCGGGTCACATGTGTGGCTGCACCTGGGGCTGCTGTGTGCTGCACCATGAGGCAGGCGATGGGGTTTGTGCTCATGTTCATGCTGCCGTCTCCCAGCTTGTCTCTCTCTTTCTCTTTCTCTCAGAACCAAGAGTGTGGCCATCGTCGCACATTCGGTCCAAAAAGCCATGAAACTTCGAGAACTCTTCCCTCACCTGGTGGCAGGGTTTGACCTGGTAACCAACCGATTCTGCAAACAGAAAGGGGGCATACAGGAACACCTGTGGTGGGCCAAGCAGGTGGCTCTTGGTGAAGGACACACCTTGTGCTGAGCAATGCCACCCAGCCCCTCGGGCTCAGCTGCTGACCCGCAGAGCTGACAGAGTTCAGCACTCAGCCTTAGAGGCTGCCGGGAAGGCCTCAAACTCGTGATACTCTTGCCTCAGCCTCCCGAGTCACTGGGATTACAGACCTGGTGTTGTTTATTTATTTATTTTTTTGGAGAGGTACTAGGGATTAAAACTAGGGACATTCTCCCTCTGAGCTATATCCCCAGCCCTTTTTATTTTTTATTTAGAAATGGGATCTCACTAAGTTGCTAACAGCCTCATTAAGTTGCTGAGGCCAGTCTCAAACCTATAATCCTCCTATCTCAGCCTCCCAAGTACTGGGATTACAGGTATGTGCCACCGCACCTGGTTGGTACCAGTCATTCTTACTTTTATTTATTTATTATTTTTGGTACTGGTGATTGAACTCGGGCATTCTTCCTCCAAGCTTTTCATTTTTTAAAATTTTGAAATTGTGTCTCACTAAGTTGCGGAAGCTCTCCCTAAATTGCTAAAATTGGACTAGAACCTGCAATCCTCCCATCTCAGCCTCCCAAGTGCTAGAATTATGGGTATGCACCACCATGCTTGGCGGCTTGCTACCAGTATTTTTTTTTTTTTTTTGGTGGTGCTGGGGATTGAACTCAGGGGCATTCTATCTCTGAGCTACACCCCCAGCTTTATTTTATTTTTTATTTTGAAACAGGGTCTTGCTAAATTGATGAGAGCCTCACTACTTGCTGAGGCTGTCCTCGAACCTGTGATCCTCCTCCTGTCTCAGCCTCCCAAGTACTGGGATTACAGGCATGCATCACTGCACCCAGCTTGCTGGTCATTCTTAAAGGCTGTGAGACAAGGGGCTGGAGCAGGGGTGGCAGGGGACAGGAGAGTGCTGCCAGGCTGCAGTGTGCACTACCAACAAGCGAGGCCTATGGCCTGCAGACACCTCCACCCCCTCTCCTCTCTGTCCTACAGGTGGGGTGGGAAGACACCGGCCACAGTTTATACCACTACAAAGAGGCGCTGACGATTCCAGTCATGCACGGTGTTAGACTACCTTTCTTCTTCCATGCCGGGGAGACAGGTGAGCCTTACAGGACACAAGCAGGGAAGGGGAAGCTGGTCCACGGGGGAGGTCTGCAGGGGCTGTCCTCGTGGCTTGTCAAGCCCTTCCCCATTCTCAGTCTGGATGGCGGCCTTGTGGAGGAGTGAAAGAGGAACAGTGGCAATAACATCAGGCACATTATGTATATTCCTTTTAATTTCTCACCCCAGTTCTTTTTTTTTTTCCCTGCGGTACTGGGGATTGAACCCAAGGGCATTCTACCTCCGCGCTACACCCCCGGCCCTATTTTTTATTCTTTAATTTGAAACCGGGTCTCACGAAGTTGCGGAGGGCCTCACTAAGTAGCTGAGGCTTGCCGCCAACCTGAATCCTCCGGTCTCAGCCTCCTAAGTACTGGGATTACAAGACCACGCCCGGCTGTCACCCCAGTTCTGTTGGGAAGTTTTTTTAATTCCCATTTTACAAATGAAGAGCGTAGGCTCCAAAGATAACGTTACTGGTCTGAGGTTAAAGAGCTGGTAAGTAGTGAAATCTGAATTTGAACCTTTCCTGGTGGTGATCTCCATTTTAATTAGTTAATTAATTGGTACTAGGGATTTGTGTGTGTGTGTGTGTGTGTGTGTGTGTGTGTGTGTGTGTGGTACCAGGGATTGAACCCAGGGGCATCTTACCTCCGAGCTACACCCCCAGACCTATTTTTTTTTTTTTTGCGGTACCGGGGATTGAACGCAGGGGCGTTCTACCTCCGC
>PVJS01057742.1:0-11972 GCA_004027185.1 Glis glis
TTTTTTTTTTTTTTGCGGTACCGGGGATTGAGCGCAGGGGTGTTCTACCTCTGCGCTACGCCCCTGGCCCTATTTTTTATGTTTTATTTTGAAACTGGGTCTCACGAAGTTGCGGAGGGCCTCACTAAGGAGAGAGAGAGAGAGAGAGAGAGAGAGACGGAGAGAGAGAGTGAGAGAGCTGAGGTTGGCCGCGAACCCGGATCCTCCGTTCTCCGCCTCCCAAAGTACTGGGATTACAAGCGTGCGCCACCACGCCCGGCTCATAAGTTATTGTTATAATGAAAACTTGTTGTAGTCCCTGTGTTAGTGGAGACTTTTAAGAACCCAAAGATATCAGAGCAGAAAAAAGTTCAGGGTCACCTAGAGGTGATTCCTTAAAAATCACATGGCTTTCAGTTGAACTTCCTATTCACTGTACTTTCCCATTCACAGTATGCAACTATTTGTATGAAGCTATTTAAATCAAAGGTTGTACACAACTCCCTATTCTCCTATAGGCAAAAATTTCCTCACTATAAGAGTAGTGTTTGGAGGGTTGACAGGGTTTTCATAAAATTGAAAGAAAAAATAGTCCTGAAGCTACTTAGTGGATTTGTGGTCTTAGACTAGGCCAATTCTGGGAAATCAAAAGCCTCCAAGTGGGTTTATAGGTTTGCATAATTTTGGCAAAAATTGAACAATTCAGAAATTTCCTCACAAGGATCAAAACTCTGGAAACAACTCTCCCTATTTTGTAGACAAATGGAATATTCTATAGATTGTTATTAAGCCATTTTTTCAAAATGGGTATCATATTGAGTAAGAAGGTTGGGCCTAAATGATTTCATATTCACTACTTCAAAAACGTTGCTACTACAAAAGCAAACCTCATGAGAATTACTGGAAAGACTGGCATTTTTTTTCATGAATATCCAGTGATGTGATATCCACTTTCAAAATTTTGATACTAATCCTTCCATACTAAAATATTTATTTTTATCATCCTTGCAATTTATACTATTAGAGAGGAGAGAGTAATCTAGTGGAAAGAACACTGAATTCTAGGGACAGGTCTACAATTATGTATCTGTGGGTTAGTGCTTGATGTGGTGCCAATGTACTTGAGCTGGAACTGCATTTCTAGTATTTCCTTTCCCTAGGTTAGAGTTGGCCACTATTTTGTTCAAACCCTGACACATTTGATGTTTAGGGCCGTGAGGGTCCTGAAAATAGCTTAGCTTCTTTTCTCTATTAGCTACCATAATTTTTAGCTCTTGTGATGAGTTCCAGTGATAGATTTGACAAAAGTAAATGTCCTTCAAAACACTCTTAAACATCATTGTATTTATAATCATTATTATTAGACTTTGAGAATGTCCATTAAATAAATGGTTACTATTTTCCTCATGATAGTAATAACTAACATTCGTTGAATACTTACCAGAGGGCAGGAATGGTGCTTTATTTACATGGGCTAATGTTGCTTAATCCTAACAATAACCCTGCAAGGTGGGTAATGCTGCATTTCATAGGTCAGAAGCTAGGCTAGAAGGAAGAAGTCAAACAGTAAATGATAGAGCTTAGTTTTGAATTGAAGAAACATTGGAGCATTGAGTCTATGATCTCATGCTATTTACAGAGAACAGCAGGTCTGAAATGTATAGTCCCTGTCTTCATGAAGCTTACTATGGTGATACAAATGCAGTCAAGTAAATTATTGTAATTTAGTTATGTAATTCCATTGCATTTGAATACATAGTAGAACATACACATCAGTCATTGCAGTCTAGAGGAGTTAATGAAAGACAAAGTTGGACTTAGGGAAAAAGGGAAGGAAGGATATTCTAGGCAGATAAAATTGTAGATTCAGAGGCATGTATGTATGAAGCAGATTGCCACATCAAGGAATATTCTGAAATATCCAGAATATTTTAGAATGGCTAGGGGCAAAGATGTTAGGGTCAGAGGAGAACAGGGGGAGAAGACCCAGAGAAGGAAGAAAGGGTCCAATTCTTCTGTGCTGATCTAAGAATTATAATGTTGTTCTAGTGGAGTCATTAAGCAAAACTTCAGAGGACAATGACACAGTCATATTTCCATTTTATTTTTATTTTTTGCAGTACTAGGGATTGAATTAAGGGGCATTTTACCTCTGAGTTACACCCCCAGCCCTATTTTTTATTTCTTCTTTTGAAACAGGGTCTCACTAAGTAGCTGAGGCTGGCCGCGAACTTGCGATTCTCCTGTCTCAGCCTCCCAAGTACTGGGATTACAAGTGTGCGCCACCATGCCTGGCTATATTTCCATTTTATAATCTATAAGATCTCTGGCAGTAGTGTAGAAATGTTTTGGAGTTAGAGGAAACTAGATACAGGGAAAAGAGCATGCTGGGGACAAGGAATCAGGAACTGGGGATATGGACTGTTTCAAACTGAGACACAATATTGGCCATGGAGAAGGTAAATAGAAGCAGTCTTGTTTCTCCTAAGCAGCTTGACCTTGATCCAGGGGTGGCCTGCAGCTACTAGTGGAGCCCTACTTGTTGTCATGGAACCCAGAAATGGAAGTTGATAGGCATTCTTTGTGATTTAAAACAAAACAAAACAAAACATAGTGAAACTAAATGAAACAAAAAACTTGACAAGGTCAAAACTGGTTTGAGAGTGCCATAGTTTGAACAAGTGCCCCTCCAAAATTCAGATGTTGAAACTTAATGGCCCTTATAAAAGAGGATCATAGTGGGGCATGGTGGCACACACCTATAATCCCAGTACTTGGGAGGCTGAGATAGGAGCATTGCAGGATTGAGAACAGCCTCAGCAAATTAGTGAGACTCTCAGCAACCTAGTGAGACCCTGTTTCAAGACAAAAAATAAAAAAGGGCTGGGTGTGTAGCTCTGAGGTAGAATGCCCCTGGGTTCAATCCCCAGCACCACACACACACACAGAAAAAGAGGCTGCATTTACCTCTCACTTGCCCTTCTGCCATCCACCATGTGAAGTTACAGCATCCCTTCCTTTTGGAGGATGAAGCAACAAGGCATTACTATTCTATTCATTATTCCATTATTCCATTATGATGGAAGCAGACAGCAGCCATCACTAGACGACCAAAAGGCCCACGCCCTTGATCTTGGACATCTCAGCCTCCAGAAAAGTGAGAGAATAAATTTTATTTTTTATAAATCAGTCTCAGGTATTTTGTTGTAGCCACACAGATGGACTAAGAAAGACAATGACCTTGGAGAACTGCTTTGTGCACTGAGAGGGGAGCATGAACATTTTTCTTTCCTAGGACATTAAGGATTTTAACTATCAGAGAATCAGTCCTTAGCATGAGAAGGCCAAATGGTGTAGTGGCAATGAGTTGTGGGTAGGCAGACAAGGCTTTCATTCCTGAACCCACTGTTCACTAGGTGGTGACATTAAGTTATTTTTAACCTTGATGAGCCTCAACTTTCTAATCTGTAAAGAGCTTAATAAATCACAGCTTGAGACATTACTGAAAGGATAAAATGAGTTACAACATATATAAAATACTGAGCTTGTTTCTTTGCACTCAATAAATCACCAATATATATTAGTCTCTTACATTTCCTTCCCATGTCTACAGCCCTATCTGTATGTAGCAAATGGTGTCATATGTGAATATCATGTGCTTAATTAAACCAACCCTTTTGAATATCAAATGTAGTGTTAAGTATTTCACTTTTATTGTTTCAATTTTTAGAAGGATTTGTGATTGTTCTGATTTTTGTGAGAAATAAGAATATAAATCCCATATTGCCTGAATAAAATCCACCATGATTAGTTACGGTAATGTTGAAATAGAAGCCAGAGAATTAGGACATTGGATTTTAACTAGGAATACTTTTGAATTTGAAGGTTAAAATCTCAGGATAATATGCTAAAGCATCCAGACTATATTTTAATTATAGGAATCATATTTAATCTTCCTTTCTTTTATATGTTCTTATAATTCTAAAGTTAGGAACTGGTTTTACAAAGTTCTATTAAAAATATTCAGCTTACTCTGCCCTTGATATAACAAATCTGAAATGCTTCTGGCTATGCTGGTGGTCTCTAAGATCCCCAGGAATAAAATTGACAGCTGAACTCTGCTCAAGAGAGCAATGGGGAGATTAATGCTACTTTGCATTTTTCTCATTCACAGCATTTCTATTAGACTCATAATAATTGACCCTTGTGTGGATCCTCCACTTGGGAATCAGTACAGAATTAGTACCTCATAAAATGGCACCTGCTCAATTGTCCCTTTACAACAAGTGTGATAAAAATTGCCTAAATTCATAAATGTGATAGAAAATGCTGCCATAATGATGATAATGGATCTCCTTAGGTCTGTGGTATTTTATCTGTTTCCCTATGAGGTTTTTCATCTTTCTTTCATTTCCTTAACTGAAAATATTTCAAAAGTTTGATGTAAAGCCATAAAATGAAGCCATTTGGTACGAAGTCAATCTTGCCTCTTAGCCCACTCTACAGTGACTAGGCATTTTAATTAGTGCAAATCTCTTTTGTCCATGAGTAATTTTAATGAGTGTTTTTGGCTGTGCTGTTCTATATGGCTTTAAACTTGCATATATTTACTCTAAGTTTTGCTTTCATCCTTTACTGCAATTTGGTTGATTTTCAAATGAGAACAGGAGTGTCTTGGGGCCATTTTGCTAAGTTACTCAATGAGTTTGGGTTGCCGAGGGAAAGCACCGTGGCAGAGGGAGTTGTTTATGCTCAAAGTACAATTATTCACATAGCAAGTCCATAACAGTGGCAGCACGGGCCTAGCTTTTTCAGATGAGTATTTCTACTTCACTTCATAACTTTTCTTCCAAATATAGCAAGAGGGAGACAAGTCAAAAGACATGTGTGCCAAAACACCTGGACAAAAAGTATTCATAGAAGCCAGATTTCTAATAGCTCCAAACTGAAAAACACTAAATTCCTATTAACAGTAGAATGGATAAATCTATCATGGTATATTCATGCAATGGAATACCATAGAGCAGTGAGAAAAAAGTAACTACTTACAAGTGCAAGGCTAGTATCACAAGCAAAATAATCCATATAAGAAGCCTGACACAAAAGAGTATACACTGATTCTTAAAAAAATTGTACAAGGTTCAAGTACAGGGAAACTAATAAATGAGGTTAGAAGTCAAGACCAGGAAGGAGGTTTTGACAACATGGGGTAAAAGTGAGGTCTGTAGATAATAGTCTCTATTTTACCATGAGTATTGGTTACATAGATATGTTCACTTCATGAAAATTTACGGAGACTTATGATTTGCATGCTTCTCTACATACATATGTATTTTCAATAAAATTAAAATTGGTAGTGCAGGAGTTGCTTATTCATTGGTTCAATTGTTTCTTGGTTATGTTGCATCTGAGAAAGCATAAGGAATTTCTGGCTGAGAATAATGACTGATGAATATGGAAACAGTTTTGGCTTACATTTTGGTACCAGAAAACTCATCAACAAGAGTATAAAAGTGAGTTTAGTCATAAAAGTGAAGATACCACTGGCTCAACAAGCCAACAATTATACACGAATTGCCAAGTTTATACTGCCCAAAGTAGGTACCTCCTATTGCTCTATGGCACAAATAAGCATGTTAGGAAGGAATAAACTGTTGTCAGTTGGGCAGGGACCTTTGAAAATATTCTTCAAAAAGTGGTGTGCCATCTGGATAGGAGGTTTACAGCCTCAACACTGCGTGAATACCTATTAAAAGGACACATGAACATGAAACAATGAGGAAGAATAAATATGAGCATTCTGTACTTACCTAGCCAGAGTGTGAGCCTCTCCAGCAAGTCCAGACGCTGGAACCTGTCTCAGCCCATCAGGTAAAATTCCTAATGGAAATGAGTCCTGAACATAATGCACACAGCAAGGAGAGGAGTGCTACTGCCCAAAGGATGTTCACTTCCATATAAACTAGCATAATAATTAGTCCATTCCGAAATAACCTCTGAGAGGATTTTTCTCTATATGGATTTTAAAATAAAACACTCTAAATAATGTCTTGATTTTAGAATTGAATTTGAATTGTATGATTCACCACTTCAAAGTTAGAAATGTTAGAAAGTTAGAAAAGTTACCTAGAGAGCTGTGAGGAGGAGGAGGAGGAGAGAGATATCACAATCTTAGCTCTGAACAAAGTGTTCTCCAATTCTTTACACACATTTTCCTTCACAGAATGCCTTAATGGAGTGAGGCTCTGAATAAAACACAGTGTTCTACAAGTAAGGAATTTAATCACCATCTACACCTTTTGCTCATAGTGAATTGGCTTTCCTATAATTCTTCCTGATATAGGAAAGGTCTTTGTAGTATCTGACATTGCCCAAGTTTATCACAGCCCCTTATTGATACTACCACCACAGAATCCAAGGGGTCATTCCCTGAATGATATTTCTCAGTAAATGTCTTTTTATTTTGCTTCTAAAATTTTCAGTGCTTTCGTTCTTTCGTTGCATGCTTTCATTCTAGGTGTGCTAGCATACTTTAAATTTCCCCTAATCATATGATTAACAGAGAGTGAAAGATCTTATAGAAAACATAGCAGCAAGTAAAGCATGGTTTCCCTTAAATACATCGCTTATCTAAGCGTTTAAAGAGAAATGTAAAGTGCTGCATGCATGCATGGCTATATCACTTTGAACCTCACTATGATGTATAATTACAATGTGCCAATAAAAGCATATATACAAAAGGATAAATGTAAAATGAAAAATTTTAATGCTACCTATTCTTAAATGAAACTATTAATACTATTGGTAGTCACTCCAAAATAAGGTTCAGGTCATAGATACCTACCTAGAAGAACACATGGAAGGTGATTGAAGATACTTTGATTGATAAAAAAAATTCCGAGCTCTTTATTTTCTTAAAACTTTCAAATATTTGGGATTTCTTAATTGTAACATTTTTCTTTGCCAAAAACAAATCACATGTCAATTTTATGACATGTGATATGATCTTATTAGGTATTTGGTGAATGAATAAATGAATGAATGATTTAATGGATACACAAGGTGGATAAATAGATGGAGAAACAATATGCATTGATAATTTTACACTGTCTTTATAAACATGTTCTTACAATTCACAGTAATGGAAAAAGTCTTTTTAGGGACTGTTATGGCTTAGATTTAGAATGTCCACTTAGGCACCGAGGAGAAAAGGCAGCCATGTTGGAGGCAGGTCTTGGTTGCTGAAGAGGGGTCTCTGGGGGGGTATGGCCTTGGGATTATATAAGGTTCTTTCTCCACCTGCTCTCACTCTCTGGCTTCCGGACTTCATGATGTGAGAGCAGAAACTTTCTCTCTCCCTCTTTCTGCTTCATGCCACCATGTCCTGTGCTCCACAGACTTCACCTGGCCCAACATGGACTGAACCCCTGAAATATCCAGAACTGTGAGTAAATAAATCTTCTTTCCTCTAAGTTGTGGTGGTCAGGTGTTTTAGATTACAGCAATGTGAATGCTGAAACAGGGACTCTTAAAGAGAATTTTGCTGAGGGCAAAAGTAAATGCTGATACCTATGTGACTTTTTTACTGGCAGCATAATATGGTGATTAAATGTTCAAGTTATAGAGACATAACTAAGTTTGAATCTTAGCTTATTACTTAATAGTTGGATATCCTTGGGCAAGTTCTATAACTTCTCTAAGCTTGATAAAGTGGGAGTAATAATAATACCTATTTTATGTCTTCTTTGGGAATTTACTGATAAATAGTTGAAAATGCTTACCACAAATCTTGTCACATATATTTCCAATATTATTTTGGCATAGGAGATCCTCAATCTTTATTTATTTATTTTTTTGGTGACACTGAGGATTGAGCCCAGGGGTGTTCTACCAGAGCTATTCCCTAGCCCTATTTCATTTTCTATTTTGGAACAGTGTCTCAATAAGTTGCTAAGGGCCTCACAAAATTGCTGAGGCTGGCCTCAAACCTCCCATCTTCCTGTCTCAGCCTCCCAAGTACTGGGATTACAGGTATGTACCACGACACCCAGCTCTCAATCTTCTTAAACAGATAAATAAATGATTAATTACAAACAAATTTATATTGATCTCAGCTCTAAATTGGGCAGTACTCAAGAGTATGGTGGATATGTATAAGAGATCTGTGCACTCAGTGGCACATGCCTGTAATTCCAGTACTTGAAAGTCTGAGACAGGAGTATTGCATGTTTGAAGCTAACATCACTCAGTGACTTAGTGAGACCCTGTTTCAAAATAAAATAGGGCTGGGGGTATAGCTCAGAGGTAGAATGCTTCTGGGTTTAACTCCCAGTACTACCAAAAAGGAAAAAAAAATCTGCAGTCAGATTGCATGAATTAATATGTTAAATTTTGGGGAAGTTTCTTAAACTTTTTTATTTTTAGTTTTTTATCTGTAACATGTATACACTGTAATCCCTACTCATAGGGTTGTTGTGAAAGTTATAAGGCACACTGTAGGTAAAAGTTTAGTATGACATCTACCACATGGTAGATACTTATTAAGAATTGAATTTACAGCCAGGTATGGTGGTGCATGCCTATAATCCCAGTACCTAGGAGGCTGAGACAGGAGTATCGCAGGTTTGAGGCCAGTACACAGTAACTCAATGAGACCCTCAGCAACTTAGAGAGACCCTGTTTTAAAATAAAAAAAGGGCTGGGGGTTTAGTTCAGAGGTAGAATGTTTCTGGGTTCAATGCTCAGTACTCTCTCCCACCAAAACAAAGAATTGAACTTACTGTTTTTATTATTATATAAGGCAGTGGTTCATCCCCTCATTCTTCCAGGTGTTTTGTGTGCCAGATAGTATTTAACTAAAATAAATTTTACATAAATGGCCTACAATCAAATGGAGGAAAACAAATGTATTAGAAAGTCATGCTCAGGGGTGAAAATTTTGTAATAGTGGTATGCACAGAGTTTAAAAGGAGAGCTCAGAAGGGCTGGTTAACTCTAATGTTGGTGGAGATATTCTTGGAGAATCCCAGAGACAACATTTTAAAAATATCATTAAGATGATTCACTTCTTTTGTCCCATCTGTGCTTTGGTTATATGTCTGTCATTAGTTTACATGGCTGTCTCCCTTACTGAATGGTATGAGATGCTTATGGGCAGGGGCTGGGCTTAACTCATGTTGTATCATCCATATCCTAGCATGTTTATAAATATGTAGTACATGCTCAGTATAGAAGTGGTTACTGAATATATTATTTTCATGTAGTAGGTTATGGCACAGTCTCCTGATTTGCCTTAAGTGAATGGGAGGAGTCACGAGAAGGAATATTAACTGAAGAGTTTCTCTAGCTCATATTCAAAAGTAGGTAAGCTGACTGAAGATTTTTTAAGGAGACTGACCTTACAACCTTAAACTTTGACAGGTTTTTCACTGTTCAAGAATGATACTCTAAGAAAAATTTGAGTGGATGCTGCCTACTTACAAATAGGGCATTATCAAGTTGTGGTAACGAGATTCTAATAGGAAACAAGAACATATACTAGATGCTATTTTCCCTTTTGCGTCATTATTTTCTCCATTTGAGTTGGGCTCTTCTAGGCACCATAGGCTTGACAACTGGGGATTTCTATTTGTGATTTAGGTTCTGTGCTAAACAAGTTCTAGAAAGTAAAACAATATTTTGTTCAATTGCAAATACATCTCTCCTAGTATAACTAGACAATAGAAGAACCACCAGGTACATTTTTCAAATGTTTTGAAATTGTTACTTCAAATAACAATTTTGTGGGAGCATTTTTGTAAACTAATAATTTTTTCTATTGGTTTTTCTATTGCAATGGAGCCACATAGTATTTCTCTATCTAACTTTGTTGATTAAAAGATTGTATTTAAGATAATTGTGGCAATATGTTTTCCATATAGATGATAGTGAGATTCAAATGATACAAATATACATACACACATCATACCTCCCCATACATGCTAGTGAGATTGGTAGTGATAGCTTCATATATGGATATAGCATTATTTGGTCTGTTTCCTCCCTCAAGTCTTTCTTCCCACCCATCTCCCTTCCCCAATCCCCTTCCACTATTATACTGGTCTCTCTCATTTATCTGAAGTCCCTTTTGTTTTCTATTTTCTCTCTAGCTTCTACGTATGAAAGAAAACATACAACCCTTGACTTTCTGAGCCTGGCTGATGTCACTTAGTATAATATTCATTAGTTCCATCCTTTTTCCTGAATATGGCATAATTTTATTCTCTATGGCTGAGTTAAAATTCCGTTGTGTGTATTTATCACATAGGTCTATGACACTTGTCCTTTAAAGGCCTTCTTACCCTTCCTGCATCGTTGTTTTATTTGGGAATTTGGATTTATATTCCCAAAGCAATAGAACAGATAAGATAAGTGAGAAATTCATATCAAGTAGAGAAAAAGACACAGGAAAAAGGGATCCAGGAGCCAGGTATATAGTTGAATGGTAGAGTACTTGCCTAGCATGCAAATAGCCCTGGGTTCAACCCTCAACATCTCAAAAAAAGTGAATCTAGCAATCATGATTTAGACAGCATGCAATAGGTTTGAATCCAAGAAGCATAAATTAGATAATGTTTTCAAATCCATAAACCAATGCTTTTTATACATTTAAGGCTCACAGATCCTTTTGAGAATCTAATGAAAGTAAAGACACTCATGATAGAAAGTCGGGCAAAGATGTACACACACACAAACATACAATTACAATCTCATATTCTGATTGAAATCTACCCATATAGCTATTGTTAAGAAATACTCTTCCAATATCTCCACTCATAGATTGCACCTAGACAAGCACTTAGGCCCCTGATGAGTGGTAAAAAGTGATGAATGAGGACATGCAAACAGTGTCGACAATCTCATCACTCCCATTTTGGTCATCCTGTAGACTATAGACAGATAGGAATAATTATTTCTGAGTTCCCAAACCTCTTGAAACTACATGACTTCAGTTATGTTATCTGTAACACTTCTACTTGTAGAAAAAGGGGAGTCTTGCTGCATATGCCTAGAATTCATTAGAACAACCTTGAATAGCTAGAGAACTGCATCACCACTCACCTAAAAAATATTGGTCTTTCAAAGGGAAGTATGCCTGTTGTTGGGTTCCTTCTCTGGCTGCTAACATTCTCTATTTTATAAAATCAACCATATTTGATGAGCACACTATGTAAGTGCAGGTTAGCAAGGCTAGCCTGTGAGGATCATGGAGACCAGTACCAATATGTTAGACTCCCATTTACTTAATCAAAATCAGCATTCCTTTCTCATTTCTAGGCTTAAATCAACACGGTTTTCTTTTGTTTTATAAATGTGAGGGGTTGTATCATTGGTTTTGGGCATGTGCTGTTGTAATGTTACTTAGGAAGGATTTTGCAGTTGGTGTTTTGTCTCTAGAAAAACAAGTCCATCTTCTGAAATGTCATATCTAATTGCTTTAGATTTTTCCCTTTGTTTCTTTTGCTGCTTCACAAACATTTTTGCAGTTCTAAGAAAAATCGATTATAATAGGCCTCTAATGTTTTCTACTTTTGCTTTTGCTAGGAAAAGTTGATTATTTAAGATTTCAGAAAGCAGGTTCAAAATTGATCTTCAAACCTTAATATAGTTATTTGTATTGATGAAAAAGTAAATGCAAAGCATTTCCAGGAACCATAAAACACTTTTGCCACAGGAGATTTTTATAAAGACGTGGAGACCCAAGCATATAATATATATGCATAATAATAATTGCCAGGGATGCTTAGTTTTAGTGTATAATGCTTTCATTGTAAACCCCAACTACTCAATGATCGTCCTTTAACCTCAATGCTCTAATTAGATTGGACAACGATGACATATAATAAGATATTGACTACCATTAGTGAGCAAATAGAGTAAAACTACTGACTATAATTAGATAAAACCCCAGCAAATAAAAGTAGTCATGTTTGATTCTTTTCTTTAAAAATTAT
>PVJS01057743.1:0-11972 GCA_004027185.1 Glis glis
TAATTTTCATTTCAGAAGTCTTTTCCTTCCTTGGTTAAATTTATTCCTTGATATTTTTGCCATAATAGCTATTGTGAATGGCGTTGCTTTCATGGTTTCATTCTCAGCAAATTCATTATTGGTGTATAGAAAAGCTACTAATTTTTGTATGTTGATTTTTGTATCATGCTACTTTACTGAATTCACTTATCAGTTCTAATAGTCTTTTGGTGGAGTCCTTAAGTTTTTCTCTATATAGAATCATATCATCTCAAAACATGAATAATTTTATTTCTTTCCTTCCTGCTAGCATGACTTTTATTCTTATTCTTGCCTAGTTGCTTTGGCTAAAGCTTCTATTACTATATTGAAAAAGAGTGGCAAGAATCAATACACATTTCCTGTTCCTGGCCTTAGAGGAAATGCTTTCAGCTCTTCTCCATTCAGTTTTATGTTGGCCATGGATTTGTCATATAGAGTCTACTTATGGTGAGGTATGATCCTTCTCTACCTAATTTGTTCAGAGCTTTTTTTCTCTATAACAAGATATAATATTGATTATTATAAGCAGTCAAGGGGGTGAATGGACTAACCACTTTTAAATAAGACTACTTCATAATCTTTTCAAAGGCCAAATAAGTTTTCCCCAGGAAGTAATTTTCTTAGTAGTTATATTCCTATCATTTTTATCTTTCAAACTGAAGTATTATACTTTCTTTCCCATTTTAAATACTATTGTATTTTAAATAACAGGGTGTGCTTATTTTTTATTGAAATAAAATTTATTTCTAAGAATTTGCTAATATTCTGGGATATCAAAATGTGTGCTCACTGTTCACATTATGCAGAGTTCTGTACATCTTTTATTCTAGAAAAAAAGAAAAGGATTTACAACATGCTCTGGCAGGAACCAGCTCCCTGATGGCATGTTTCTCCTCTGGACACTAATGGGGGCACTGACTGACAAGTACTTTGTCAGGATGTGAATCTTGTCTCAACTGTTTAAAGGTTTTATAATTATGAAGGATGTTGAATTTTATCAAATACATTTTCTGCATTTATTAAAATGATTGTATGAATCATATCCTTTATTCTTTTGATTTAATATATTATATTTACTAATTTGTGTATATTGAACCATTCTTGCATCACTGGGATGGAACCAACTTAATCATGGTGAATGATTTTTTAGATATGCTGTTGAATTGGATTTACTGGTATTTTGTAGAGAATTTTGTGTCTATGTTCATCAGGAATATTGGTCTTATAGTTTTCTTGTGTGTGTGTGTGTGTGTGTATGTGTGTGTGTGTGTGTGTCTGTGTGTCTGTGTGTTCTTGTCTTGTTTCAAAATAAAACATAAAACATAAAAAGGACTAAGAATGTAGCTCAATGGTTGAGTGCCCATGGGTTCGATTCTCAGTAAAACACACACACACACACACACACACACACACACACACACACACACTTGGCTAAAATTGAGCAGTGAATCCATCCAGTCCTGGGCTTTTCTTTGTTGAGAGAATTTTTATTACTAATTAAATCTCATTACTTATTATTGGTCTATTCAGGGTTTTTATGTCCTTGTGGTTCAATTTTTGTAGGTCATGCATGTCCAGAAATTTGACCATTTATTCTAGGTTTTTCAACTTATAACCATAAAGTTTTTATAGTAATCCCTAATGATCCCTTGTATTTCTGTGAAGTCAGTTGTAATGTCTCCTTTTTCCCTTCTAATTTTTATTTGGTTCTCTCTCTCTCTCTCTCTCTCTCTCTCTCTCTCTTTCCTCTTTCCTTGTTTTGTCTAGCTAAAAGTTTGCTGATTTTCTTTTTTCAAAAGAACCAACTTTGTGGTGGTTCATGCCTATAATTCCAGTACTTGGGAGGCTGAGTCAAGAAGATCGCAGGTTCAAAGGCAGTCTAGATAACTTAGTGAGGCTCAGCAACTTAGCAAAATCCTGTTTCCAAATAAAAAATAAAATAGAGCTGGGAGTGTAGCTCACAGGTAAAATGCCTGGGTTCAGTTTGCTCTGATCTTTGTCATTCCTTTCCTTCTACTATTATTATGGTTTTATTTGTTCCTGCTTTTCTAAGTCTTTGAGATTCATCGTTTGGTTATTTACTTAACAATGTTCTATGTTGTGTGTGGGGGGGTACTGGGGGTTCAACCCAGGGGCATTCTACCACTGAGCTACAACCCCAACCCTTTTTATTTTTATTTTGAGACAGTCTCCCTTAGTTGCCCATACTGGCCTTAAACTTGTGATCCTCCCATCTCAGATTGCCAAGTACTGGGGTTATAGGTGTGTACCACCATGGCTGGCAAAATCTTTCTACATTTGTGATATAAGCAATCAATGCTATAAGCTTCTCTCTTTGTACTGATTTTGCTGCAACCCACAAGTATTGATAGGTTGTGTTTTCATTTTCATTTGCTTGGGGAAAATTTTAAATTTCCCTTCTGACTTCCTTGAAAACCTATTATTTGTTCAAAAGTGTATTGTTTAGTATCCATGCATTTATATAATTTCTAATATTTCTTTTGTTGTTGACTTCTAGTTTCATCTTTTTGTGTTCAGAAAAGATAATATGATTTCAGTTTTTATTTTAAATTTTGAGACTTGTCTTATGGTATATATGTGGTCTATCCTAGAGAAAGTTCCATATACTGATGATGATAATGTGTTATACTACAGCTGTTGGTTGTAGTGTTCTATAAATGTCTGTTATATCCATTGGATATAGTTAAGTATAACTCTGATGTTTTGGTTGAATTTTTGTCTGAATGATCTACCTATTGGTGAAAGTGGGGTGCTGACATCCCCCACTATTATTGTATTGGAGCCTATCTCTCCTGTTAGGTCTAATAGTGCTTGTTTTATAAAATTGGGGTTTCCAACATTAGGTGCATATAGGTTTACAATCATTATATCTTCTTGTTGACTTGACCCTTGATAATTATATAGTGACCTTCTTTGACTGTTTTTATAGTTTTTGTACTAAAGTATTTTTGCCAGATATAAATATAGCTATTGCTGCTTGTTTTAGGTTTCTGTTTGCTTTGAGCAACATTTCTTTTTTCCAACCAGTATTATATGTTTTTATTGTTTTAATATACTTTTATTGGTGCATTGTAATCACACATTGGAGCTCAGAGTGAGAGGCACATGCATAAACATAGCACTTGTTGAGCTTCCCCCCAGATCTTACCCCACTCCCTCCCTTTCCTCCTACACAATATTGATATTGGCATTAATGATTTCATATATATACATGGCATCAATTGAAGTTTTTCCTCCATCAAGTCTCCCTCCCCACCACACACAGCCTCCTCTCCTCAACCCCCTCCATTGCTCCACTTGGGTTTCTCCTTTATCTGGAGTCCCTCTTGTATCCCAATTTCTCCCTAGCTTCCACATATGAGAGAAAACATATGACCCTTCACTTTCTGTCACTGGCTAATCTCATTAGCATCATATTCTCTATTTCCATCCATTTTCCTGCAAATGACATAATTCTGTTCTTCTTTATGGCTAAATAAAATTTCATTGTGTGTATATACCACATTTTCATAATCCATTCGTCTGTTGATGGACACGTTTCCATAATTTGGCTATTGTGAGTAATATTCTGACTTCAAAAAATGGGCAATTGAACTAGTTACTTCACAAAAAAAGAAAAACAATGGCAACAAATATATTAGCAGCATTTTCCATCCTCTGACTTTCAGTCTGTGTATGTCTTTGAAATGTGTTTCTTGAGCCGGGCGTGGTGGTGCACGCTTGTAATCCCAGTACTTTGGGAGGCGCAGACCGGAGGATCCGGGTTCATGGCCAGCCTCAGCTCTCTCCCTTTCTCTCTCTCTCTCTCTTTCTCTCTCTCTCTCTCCTTCCTTAGTGAGGCCCTCCACAACTTCATGAGACCTGGTTTCAAAATAAAGTATAAAAAATAGGGCCAGAGGCGTAGCTTGGAGGTAGAACGCCCCTGCGTTCAATCCCCGGTACCGCAAAAAAAAAAAAAGAAAAAGAAATGTGTTTCTTGTACACTGTATATTGTTGAATCTTGCTTTATCCAACATATTTTTGTACTGATTTTGCTGTATCCAGCAAGTCTTGGTAGGTTGTTTCCATATTCATTTGCTTGGGGAAAATTTTAAATTTCCCTTCTGACTCCCTATTTCCCTACATCCTCACCACATTTATTGTTATTTGTATTCTAGATGATTGCCATTGTAATTGGAGTTTGATAGGATTTCAGTGTAGTTTTGGTTTGCATCTCCATGATGTTGAACATATACAAAGAACTTAAAAAACACTAACAAAAACAAAAACAAATAACCCAGTCAAAAAATGGTCACTTGAATTAAAATAGGCACTTGACAAAAGAAGATTCTTTTGTATATGATCATCCTCTGTTCTCACATATATGTTAAAAAAGAAAATTGAAACAAATATGCAAATATGTTTTTATAAACTCTCAAGTAATTTATGTAAAATGTGTCAAAATAACTTAATTATAGTATCATAGAATATTGTCAGTTATTTGGCTAAATCTTCCACCCAAAGGAGAAATTACCTCTATAATAACTACTTCACGTGTGGTTGAACATTTATTTCTACTTTTAATGAACTTAGCACTTTGCAAGGAGCTGTCACCTTATCAGCCAGTGTTAGAAAGTTCTTCCTCACACTGCGGCAGAGTGTATACCTGATCACCTTCTTTTTTTTTTTTTTTTTGCGGTACCGGGGATTGAACCCAGGGGCATTCTACCTCCGCGCTACACCTCTGGCCCTATTTTTTATACTTTATTTTGAAACCGGGTCTCACGAAGTTGCGGAGGGCCTCACAAAGTAGAGAGAGAGAGAGAGATACAGAGAGAGAGAGAGAGACAGAGAGAGAGAGAGACAGAGAGAGAGAGAGCGAGCTGAGGCTGGCCGCGAACCCGGATCCTCCGGTCTCCGCCTCCCAAAGTACTGGGATTACAAGCGTGCGCCACCACGCCCGGCCCCTGATCACCTTCTATCCCCACTACTGTCTCTGATCCTTCCAGCTGCATAAAACACATGTAAGCCTTCTCTAACTTGGTTCATCCTCAAAAATTCATATATAAGCTGAGCATGTTGGTACATGCCTATAATCCCAGTACTTGAGAGACTGAGACAGGAAAATCACAGGTTCACTGTCAGCCTCAGCCATTTAGCGAGGCCCTCAGCAACTTAGTGAGACCCCATTTCAAAATAAAATAAACTAGGGCTGGAGGTGTAGCTCAGAGGCAGAATGCCCCTGGGTTCAATACTCAGGACTACAAAAGAAAAAAAATTGTGGATAACTATTAACTATTTTATTCTGGGATGCAAGAAACTGGGAGAATAATGCAGAATTGGTCTCTGGCCTCATGGGGTTTAGAGGTTTCTACTCAATTGTTCCAAGCCTCTTCTTCACTAAATCCTTTGTATGCCCCACACATACAATATAACATATTTCTTACCCCCACTTCAAACATTTAAAACAATAAACATGCATTCCTCCAGCTGCAATTTGATGCAAAGTACAGTGGAATTATTAACCAACTTACCTTTGCATCTCTATTAGTACTGAATGCACAGTTGAGTACTCAATAAATATTTATGAAAGTCTCTGGATACTCCAGTCTTTCTTATGTGGTCTTAGTGGTTTAAATTCTTCCATTAACTTTTCATGTGTGGATGCAACCATAGCCTATACATGATTAAAACAAATGCTCGGGGGATAAATAATAAACCACATATGGCTTTGAAGTTAGTTGTTTTTTTTTAAAAAGAGGAAATTAAATCCACCTTACAAAATTACAAGGGAATATTTACATTCAAGTAAATCTTTTGCCATAGGAAAGTGGGGTTTTAAACCTAAATGGTTAATGTTTTCAAGTTTAATGTTTGAAAATATCTCTTCCATGGTATATGATTCATGATAGGTTTTTGTCTACTGTGTATTGACTGAACACAGTTGTATTGGACTGTGATTAGGTGAAAATATTTTAAAAACTACCTTCTCACTTAGGATCTGGATTTTTAAATTTTATTTATTTATTTAGTACTGGGGATTGAACCCAAGATGCATCCCCAACCCTTTTTGTTTTGAAACAGGGTCTTGCTAAGTTACTGCACACTGGCCTAGAACCTACCATCCTCCTGTCTCAGCCTCCAAAGTATTGGGATTACAGGCATGTGCCACCATGCCCAGCTAGGATTTGGGTTTTAGAAAGTGCAATGCTAATGTAATCTCTTAACCTTCAGAAGCCACATTCTTAGACTATGGACATGTGCACAGTTGAACCTAGAATTTTTCCATGCAGCATTCTCCATGCTTATTTATGTCTCAGAGACTAATCTTCAAAGTAGATGAAGCAATATGAACCAATATAAAGCAGCTGCCAATCCTTCGTTTGACTGTGACGAGCAACTAAAGGCAGACAAGTGTCAAAAGGATGTTTGCTATTTTAATGTGATTCTCTTTTATCGGTCTAACCAAAAGCCTCCTCTGTTCTCTATTTCCCATCCTGGCACATTAATCATTTATGTTCAATTGAATCCTTCTTATATTTCCCATGCAATAGTATTCTTGCTAGTGAGTCTTAATTTTTCCAAACATTAATTTTTCTTTATGCTTGAGGTTTTAGAGGATTTTTAAATAGTATATTAATTCTTCTCTACAAATCATTTACAATATTGGCAGAATCAGAAACAGCTCACCCACCAGGACACACTACCTATCTCTCAGTCAATTGAATTGATGGTGTGTTCTTGTCTTTATTGATTTGGACTCACTTGAACACACTATAACCAATCCATCCCTTACTGAATCTATCAAAGCCTGTGATCACCAGTGACTCTGAAGATGCTCTCGCTTAAATGAGCTTGTCAAATCAAAGTCCACTCATGTAGTGCTTAAAGACACAATCTGTGCTGAAATGACACATTTCCAAAATTCAGAAACAAATGCTAAGAAAGACTAGGAACAAAATAGGCCTTTGGGAGCCTGTCCTCTTTGAAGATTAATGTTAGAGACATAAGTTAGGATGGGAAATATGGCATGGAAGGAATTCTAGGCCCAAGGGCATGGCAAATAGCTTGGCCAGCAGTAAGCCCACACCTGTTACACATTAACAATTAAAATTATAATTTTTGGAGACAAATTGTCAAAAAACAAAGTGCTTACAGTAAAATTGTCAAAAAACAAAGTGCTTACAGTACTTTTGAGTAATTAAAAGGGTATATCATTAAAAAACTTTTTAAAACATTTCTTTTAAAATTGTTGAATGGTTTTTGTTTCCCACACTCAGAACTTGATTATTGTAAACAAAGGTATGCCAAAGAATTTCTTATTCTGTTTTTGGTTTTATATACACTCTCTGTTCTCTCAGAGTAATATTTTAAATTAGCTTGTGTTACCTCACCTCCAAAATATCACTTTCATTTGAGGCACAATACAAAACAGCTCCTGCTGATGGACCTTTCTTAACCCTAACTCAACTCCTCAATACACTTTCTATTTGCAATTGTTCCTAGTCAGAATCCATCACTAACTATTATGTAAAAAGAGAATAGACATAATTTCTGATCAACTTGAATGAAGACAAGTACACTTTGCTTTTAAAGCAACCCATCCATGCAACAGAGAACTTTAGGCAGAGTCGAGCAGAGAGAATTCACAGCAAATTGGGGCCAATGGTAACTTAGGGTACCTGTGGGCAGGAAGAAAACCAAGGAGATTCAGGTTATGTGTACATTTTCCCTACTCACTTCTAGCAAGGATACTTCACATGAATTGCAAGAAAAGCCTCTTCATGGAAGAAAGGAAGAAGTTAAAAATACTCATTAGTTTTGAAAATAAGTTTAGAAGTCATGCAAGCCATCACTTCACTTTGCCATTGGCAAAACAGAAGCCAGAGGAGGTAAAATGAGTTGTCCCAGGTCCCAAAGCTGGTTAGAGACAGACTGGAACTAAAACTCAGTCTCACCTTCCAATCTAACACATTTTCCACTTCATAGTTACCAAGGAAGGACAGTTACAGTTAGCAAATAACACAGTGTAGAGTTTTTCTTTCCTAAAGGCAGGGAGAGCCAGAGAATAAAGGGTTATCTTTATGATATAAGTTACAGAAAGCACCTCTTGCCTTAGCCACACACTGGCCCTGAGCACATCGATCTTAGTGCAGACAATATTCTCTAATAGCGCTGTCAGCTGTCCTTTGGGAGGCCTGAGCAGGGGGTAATTCTGTTGCATGCAAGTAGTTTCTTCAAGGCAAGGATCAGGACTTCTCTTTTGGTTTCACCAAGAGGGCCTAGAATCATAACATGTATAAATGGTTGATATTCAATCCATGCTTTGTGAACACTAAACATTGACCAGATATTTTTGGTATGTTATTTTGGTATGTTATAATCTTTTATTATCAGATGTTCCAATCCCAAAGTTAGGCTACAATTAAAAATGATGGAAGAAAAACCTTTGGATTTATTTAATTTTTTTTTTTTTTTTGCGGTACCGGAGATTGAACCCAGGGGCATTCTACCTCCGAGTTACACCCCCGGCCCTATTTTTTATCCTTTATTTTGAAACCAGGTCTCGCGAAGTTGCGGAGGGCCTCACTAAGTAGCTGAGGCTGGCCGCGAACCCGGATCCTCCGGTCTCCACCTCCCAAGTACTGGGATTACAAGTGTGCACCACCACACCCAGCTCCCAACCTTTGGATTTAGGAAGGGAAGAATGGACCTGAATTCCTCTGGCTCAAAATAGCCACAAGAGTTGCCTCACTTTCTCAGATCTGCTAAGAACTGATGCCGAACTATTCTGTGGAGTTGGAAGTTGATAACACAAAAAAAGCCACTTTCATAAAACCACCTGTGACATGGTAAGCACTGACCTAACCCTCTTGTTCATGTGATGGGAAAAGGAGTAGAACTGATTTAAACCTAGACTGATCTGGATCCAGGTCTCAGCTCCATCACCTACCACTGTGACCTTGACCCAGCTCCAAAATTGATATATCTGTGAAGTGGGGATAATGATGCTGATCTTGTCAAAGTGTTGAGGAAAATAATGCATCTAGAGCATTCGGCACAGGCCTTGTACAAAATGTTCAGAACATGGTAGCTCTCGCTGTGACACTGAAGCAATTTATCACACATTGACAAGGAGTCTGGCCTTGGCAGGCAGAACAGAGGCAGGTGAGTCACCTTGAACATGTAACATAGCTCTCAATTCATTCATCTACAAAGTGCTGATAAGTATACTTTATATTCTTTCTTTTTGTTTGGTTTTATTATTAAGATAAGTGATACCTGGAATATAATAAAATATCACCAAATAGTAATAATGTTATTGCTATATCATTAAATCCTCACATGAGTCCTATTATGTAGATATGGTTTTCCCATTTTTTTTTTTTTTGTCTTTGTACCAGGAGAAATTTATTGTAATTGAGCTTTCGTAGGTCTATCATTGTATAAAGTTGTCTTGGTCAGGGTTCACTAGACTAACAGAATTCACAGAATGAGTATATGAAAAAAGGGATTTATCAGATCTTACAGTTCGAAGCAATGTAGTCCTGCACGTGGAGAGTCAGAGGAACCAGTAGCTGGTTGAGCGGTCTAAGAGCTGGAGTCTTAGGATCGAAGCAACCACTAATTCAGTCCCAGTCCAAGATGTGAAGATCAGGAAGCTCTTCGGAGAAATGATGGTGAAGTTTCAGTTCGAAGGGCTGGAGGCCAAAGATCTCAGGTGAGAGCAGATGCGTTTTCTTAGGAAAGAATCTCGCATCGGTTTTCCCATTTTATACATGAAAAATTAAAGCTCAGATAGTGTAAGAAACTCACTCAGGTTCAAGATTCCTATGTGGCAGAGCTAGGATTTGATCCAGGCAGGCTCTCAATCACCTTTGAAGTCTACATCTTTTCCAGTGTGGCAGCTCTCTCTTTAGACCACTTCTACATGTTTACAGGAAAACTATCAATCAGCTTTCTCTCTCTCTCTCTTTTTTTTACTCCTATCAGATTTTTTTCAGGCATAATAGGAACATCTGGAATGAAATAATAATAATAATAAAATTTTAGTGGACATTTTAGTTTTTTGGATCATTATTTAAAATTGAGGCATTTTTCTAAAACTCTAAATTCTTCCCATTTCTTCAATTAATATGATATAAGTTGATGGCCATCAAAAACTCAGAGTTTGGTTAAGTTTATCCCAAATTATCTCTAAGTTTATCCTATTTCTATCACAATATGGAAACAATAATAGCTATAAGAATATTTTAGTCCTAGCCAGGTGACGTATGCCTGTAATCCCAGTGCTTGGGAGGCTGAGACAAAAAGATTGCAGGTTCAAGGCAAGCCTCAGCAACTTTGCAAGAGCCTGTTTCAAAATTAAAAATAAAATAGGCCAAGCCGGGTGTGGTGGTGGATGCTTGTAATCCCAGTACTTGGGGGGCTGAGATAGGGGGATCGCAGGTTCACGGCCAGCCTCAGCTACTTAGTGAGGCCCTCTGCAATTTAGTGAGACTCTATTTCAAAATAAAGAATAAAAAATAGGGCCGGGGGTGTAGCTTGGAGGTAGAATGCCCCTGGGTTCAATCCCCAGTATCTCAGAAAATAAAAAATAGGGCAGGGGGTATATCTCAGAGATAGAATGCCCCTAGGTTCAATCTGCAGCATCACCATGTATGAATTAGTTCTAATCTAACCCAAGTACATTTAAATGACTTTCAGTAAACCTAAGACAGATATGCAAATAAAAAGCACCATCTAAGAAATTCACTGGTATAATAAAAATAAAATAATAATAATAATAATAATAATAATAATAAGACTAGCTGCTACCTGGAATTAGCCCCACTTTACAATGAGGAACATTTCTGGTGGTAACATTAAGTAATGATTTGTAGGGTTTTGTTTTTCCATTCACAGGAGCAAAGTCTGGACTTGGACAAATCCAAGGCTAGTGTTATTATTGCCCACAGCCATTGCTCCTCACAGATACCCCCAGGAGAGAGTGGGAGTAAATTCACGCATGGCAAAGCATAATTACAATCCATGAGGTCCTTAAGCCTGGATGTGTTTTGGTCACGCTTTGGTATGCTCCACAGAATTTGATATGTTCCATAGAAGTTAAGAGTAGAATATAAAGCCAACATGCTTTGCTTTTATTTTTAAAATGATTTTAAGATGTAGCTATTTATTTACTATTATTTTAATAATCTTTTGAATTGGTGCATTATGATTATACATAATAGCGGGATTCATTGTTATATATTTGTACATACATATAACACAAACTGTGGCCTGTCTCAGTCCAACCAACCAGAGGACTGTGGAAACTAAGTTTGACTGTTAAGTTTCTAATTTAGTTTTGAAATGAACTTATTGTTTGGAAGAACAAATTCATCAATTTGAGTAGCTATTTTGGGTGCTGTACTGACACAAATACTCTTAATGGCCTGTGGGGGTTTTGTTTATACTACCAAAGACATGATTCAACATGGTACAGAGTAGAAGAAAAAAAACTAAGGTAAATAACTAGATGACTGGCTTGGTGACCTGAAAATATGCCTTTGGATCACGGAATTGCATCCCAATTCTGTAACTATGGAGATCTGAAAGTCTTTGGGGTACATAGCATGATAATAAAAGTAGTAGATTTTTGTGTGTGTGTTGAATATAAACATTGTGCTATGTACTTTATACGAATGAACTTATTTAATCTTTATATAAACTGTATAATATAAATGCTTTTATTACCATAATTTTGACAAGATGAAATGAGGCTTAGAAAGAATAATTAGTGCCGGGCGTGGTGGCGCACGCTTGTAATCCCAGTACTTTGGGAGGCAGAGACCATAGGATCCGGGTTCGCGGCCAGCCTCATCTCTCTCTGTCTCTCTCTCTCTCTACTTAGTGAGGCCCTGCACAACTTCGTGAGACCCAGTTTCAAAATAAAGTATAAAAAATAGGGC
>PVJS01057744.1:0-11972 GCA_004027185.1 Glis glis
TGGCCACGAACCTGGATCCTCCGGTCTCCGCCTCCCAAAGTACTGGGATTACAAGCGTGCGCCACCATGCCCGGCTCTATTTTTTATTCTTTATTTTGAAACAGGGTCTCACTAAGTTGCGGAGGGCCTCACTAAGTAGCTGAGGCTGGCCGCAAACCCGGATCCTCCGGTCTCAGCCTCCCAAGTACTGGGATTACAGGGGTGCACCCCCACGCCCAGCTCTATTTCTTCTTGAGTGCGATTTGCTCATTGGTATCTTTCACGGAAAGTGTCCTTTCATGAGGTCTTTGAACTGGTCAGGGTCGAGGTGTTGATAACGCGCTCCTGCCCTGTGTGGAGGTGTAGAATCTGTCATGAGGTTGTGTCTGTCGCTCCTGATACTGGTCCTGTGAGTCCTGTTTCCCTGACCGCTATGGCTCAGCCCAGCGTTAGAAGCCTTGGGCCCTGGCATTGGCCTCAGATGCAGGCTTTGGCTGATTTTATTTATTTTATTTTTATTTATTTATTTTTGCGATACTGGGGATTGAACCCAGGGTCATTCTACCTCTGAGCTCCACCCCCGGCCCTATTTTTTATTCTTTATTTTGAAACCGGGTCTCACGAAGTTGCGGAGGCCTCACTAAGTAGCTGAGGCTGGCCGCAAACCCGGATCCTCCAGTCTCAGCCTCCCAAGTACTAGGATTACAAGTGTGCGCCACCAAGCCCAGCTTTTATTTATTTATTTATTTATTTATTTATTTATTTATTTATTTATTTGTGGTACCAGTGATTGAACCCAGGGGCATTCTACCTCCAAGCTCCACCCCCAGCCCTATTTTTTTATCCTTTATTTTGAAACAGGGTCTCGCTAAGTTGCAGAGGCCTCACTAAGTAGCTGAGGCTGGCTGCAAACCCAGGTCCTCCAGTCTCAGCCTCCCAAGTCTTGGGATGACAAGTGTGCACCACCATTCCCGGCTTTTTTTTTCTATTTTTTGAAACAGGGTCTCACTGTATTATTCAGACTGGCCTTGTCCTCCTGCCTCAGCCTCCTGAGGAGCTGGGACCGCAGGTGTGCGCCACCGTGCCAGATTAACTGTTGCTTTTCCTTTTTTTATTTATTTACTTATTTTTATGGTACTAGGCATCGAACCCAGGGGCATTCAACCTCTGTGTTACACCCCCAGCCCTTTTTATTTTATTTTGAGACAAGGTCTCACTAAGTTACTGAGGGATTCACTAAGTTGCTGAGGCTGGCCTCAAACCTGCGATCCTCCTGTCTTAGCCTCCCGAGTTGCTGCAATGACAAGTGTGTACCACAGCGCTCAGCTAGCTTTTGCATTTTTGTTTTGTTTTATGTTGGAGTAACTGTTCCAATGGCCATGGCAGCTCATTATGGGATGCTAACCATCTCCCAGTTCCAAGGACAGAAAACTTGCTTGCTATCTCCCCAGCCACGCCATCCTAAGTCCCAAGGTTTAACTTTCTTTTTTTTGTGTGTGTGGTACTGGGAATACAACCCATGGGTATTCTACCTCCGAGCTATACCCCCAGCCCTATTTTATTTTATTTTATTTTATTTGGTACTGGGGATTGAACCCAGAGGCATTCTACCTCCAAGTTATACCCCAACCTGATTTTTTTTTTTTGCGGTACCGGGGATTGAACCCAGGGGCGTTCTACCTCCGCGCTACGCCCCCGGCCCTATTTTTTATACTTTATTTTGAAACCGGGTCTCACGAAGTTGCGGAGGGCCTCACTAAGTAAGTAGCTGAGGCTGGCTATGAACCTGCGATCCTCCTGTCTCGGCCTCCCAAGTATTAGGATTATGAGCGTGTGTCACTATGCCCAGCTAAGATTTAACTTTTCATAGTGGAGCAGAAGGAAGGTGGCTTCAGCATCAGGACGACTCTGGTTCTAACCTGTTACTTTTTTTTGTGTGTGTGTGTGGTACTGGGGATTGAACCCAGGGGCATTCTACCTCTGAGCTACATCCCCAGCCCCCCTTTTTTATATTCTATATTTTGAAACAGGGTCTTACTAAGTTGTGGAGGCCTCACTAAGTAGCTGAGGCTGGTCTCGAACTTGCAATCCTCCCAAGTACTAGGATTACAGGCATGCACCACCATGCCTGGCTATTATATTTTCTTTCTTTCTTTTATTGTTTTTCTTTTTTTTTTTTTTTTTTGCGGTACCGGGGATTGAACCCAGGGGCATTCTACCTCCGAGCTACACCCCCGGCCCTATTTTCTATCCTTTATTTTGAAACCGGGTCTCACAAAGTTGTGGAAGCCTCACTAATTAGCTGAGGCTGGCCACAAACCCCGATCCTCCGGTCTCAGCCTCCCAAGTACTGGGATTACAAGCGTATGCCACCACGCCCGGCTCTTTTATTGTTTTTCTTTTCTTTTTGGTGCTGGGGATTGAACCCTGTGGGCTCTACCTCTGAGCTATACCTCCAGCCCTTTTTATGAAATTTTGAAATAAGGTCTTGCTAAATTACTACACGTTGGCCTTGAACCTGCAATCCTCCTGTCTCAGCCTTCCAAGGACTGGGATTACAAGCGTGCGCCACCACGCCCGGCTCCCTCTGTGACCTTTAATTCAGGGCCAGGGTCTAGCGAGGCATCCAGGGTGCAAAATCTAAGCAGCTGCTCCATTGTCCGGCGGGACCACCTGGCCACGTGGCCTTTGTCACCATGACAACACCTGGTGTTGAGCTCTACCTGCTGCACCTGGGAAGCGGGGCTGCTCTAGCCAATGCTCTGGCTAAATGAGATGGTAGAGATGCCCCTTGACTTAACGATGCAGTAAATCTCAACAAACTCACAGGAGGTTTAAGCTGAGCAGGAGGGCAGTGGGCGCTACTGGGGAGACTGAGGCAGGAGGATTGCTGGAGCCCAAGAGTCCAAGGCCAGCCTGGGCAACACAGCAAGACTCCATCTCAACAAAACAAAACAAAAATCCAGGTGTGGTGGCATACGCTTTTCATCCCAGTACTTGGGAGATTGAGACAGGGGGATGGCAGGTTCAAGGCCAGCCTCAGCAACTTAGCAAGACCCTCTGCAACTTAATGAGACCCTGTTTCAAAATAAAAAATAAAAAATAGGGCTGGGAGCCGGGCATGGTGGCGCATGCTTGTAATCCCAGTACTTGGGAGGCTGAGACAGGAGGATCCGGGTTCACGGCCAGCCTCAGCTACTTAGTGAGGCCCTCTGTAAGTTAGTGAGACCCTGTTTCAAATACAGAATAAAAAAATTGGGCTGGGGGTGTAGCCCAGAGGTAGAATGCCCTGGGTTCAATCCCCAGAATCACACACATACACAAGCACTGCAAGGTAAGCCAGGTGTGGTGGTGCACACTTATAGACCCAGCTACTGGGGGGGCTGAGGCAGGAAGATCGCTGGAGCCCAGGAGTTCAAGGCCAGCCTGGACAACATAGAGAGACCCTGTCTCAAAAAAAAAAAAAAAAAAGAAAAGAAAATTGCAAATAGAGTTGTCCTAGTGGGGGCCCATGGGCATTGGGGTCTGCCTGACCTAGAGAAAGAGAATCATAGTTGCTGTGCCTCGTCAGCTTCTCTGGCTCAGGCTGCGGCAGAGCCAGAGATTAGCTGTGGGGAGCCCCACAGATTAGCTGTGGGGAGCCCCATTTCACAGATGAGGAGACAGAGCCAGGGAGTGGGGTGTCTGAGCCAGAGGCCGACACCAGCTCCCCCTCAGGGCTGAGTCTCTGACCCCAACAGCGTCCTGAGGTTGTGTCTGTGCTGGGAAGGATTGGAAACAGGACCGAGTCTGAGTCTGGGTTCTGGGAGGGAGGTGGGCTGGGGCTGTGGACTTGGCCGAGGCTCCCCCAGCTGGGGGCCGGACCGGGGCTGGCCCTTCCCTGCACCCCAGGCCACCTGCTCGGCCGCGCGGCCAGTCTGCAGCCCGGCCAGTGAGCGAACGGGACCCTCGGCCGGCTTTATATACCGGGGTTATTTTTAACCACCTCCTCCCAGCACATTACGGGCACATTACGGAGCTTCCTCTCTCTCCAACGCGCAGGAAGCTCGACTTGGCCGTGTTTCCTGCGAACACGAGGCTCTGAGATTGTTGAGAACAACAGACCCGAGACTGTGCGGCTCCGGGGGGGTGGGGAAGAAAACCTGGCCCCGGTCCAAACCCCGAAAGAAATCCGTTCAGAGCGAGCTCCCGCCAGCCCAGCGCTGAGAGCTGACAAATTAGCCCAGACTGGACCCCGGAGCCAACTGTGCCTTCCCAAGGTGGGCAGAAAAAGCGCGTGACTCTGTCCCCAAAGGACAGGGAAATGTCTGTATTGGTGGTTTTTTTTGTTTTTTTGGTACTGGGGATTGAACCCAGAGGCATTCTACCTCCAAGTTATACCCCCAGCCCGATTTTATTTTTTATTTGGAAACAGGGTCTCACTAAGTTGCTGAGACCCTCTCTAAGTTGCCGAGGCTGGCTTTGAACCTGTGATCCTCCTGTCTCAGCCTCCCAAGTACTGGGAGCCTCAGCAATTTAGTAAGGCTCTCAGCAACCTAGTGAGATCCTGTTTCCAAATAAGAAATAAAATTGGTCTGGGGATGGAGCTCAGAGATAGAATCCTTCTGGGTTTAAGTCCCAGTACTACAAAAAATAAAAAATAAATAAAAATAAAAAAGGCTGGGGTGTTGCTCAAAGGTAGAATGCCCCTGGGTTCCATCCCTAGTACTCAAACAAAAACAACAATAAAAGATTCTGTTTATTTTTATTCATTTATTGAAGTTCACTTCCCGGATGATAAAATGAATCGTTTCAAAGGTAACGCCATTGGGCACGTTGGTTGGCAATGTTGTGACTGTCACCTCTAGTAGCAGAACATTCACATCACCCCCAAAAGGAGACCCATCTCCACTGGAAGTCACTTTGAGTTCTCCCCTCCCCAGCCCCTGGCAGCCCCCGATCTGCCTGGCTCTTCTTCCCATGGACCTCAGCGACCTCCTGTCCTTCCATGGTGGGTCCTCTCTGGGCTCCCAGCCAAGACCCTGGGCTCAGAGTTATCTCCCCCAACATGTAGACCCAGCCAGGTCCCTCTCTTGCTCTAACACCTCTCATGGCTCCCTACTGCCCTCACAATGAAGCTTGAGCTCTCTTAATTTTAACACCAGGCTCCTAGCTAGGTGTGTTGGCACATGCCCGTAATCTCGGTACTTGGGAGGCTGAGACAGCAGGATCACAGGTTCAAGGACAGCCTCAGCAAGTACTGAAACTCTCTTCTACCTAGCGAGACCCTTTCAAAATAAAAATAAAATAGGGCTGGGGTATAGCTTGGAGGTAGAATGCCACTGGGTTCAATCGCCAGTACCGCAAAAAAAAAAAAAAAAAATTAACAGGGTTTCTCGCTGTAACCACTGATGACATTTGGGGCTGGATCGTCCTCTGGGGTGGGGGTCCTTTGTGCTGTAGGGTGTCGACCAGCATCCCAGGGCCCCGACCCACCTAACGCCAGATGCTTCTACCCCAGATGTGTCCAGACGTCCAGACGTTGCTGAATGAGCCTTGGAGCACAGAACCTTCTAGGGGAGATGCTGAGCCAGGGTCAAGAGACACGATCCCATTTGAGGCAAAGACAGAAGAGACCTTAGAGTGGCCCCAGGCGGCGACGTCCAGGAGATCAGAGGAGGGGCGGGGCTTATTCCAGGGGTTATAGTCCAAGAAGGGAGATGTGAGGGCCGGGGTGGGGTCTGCTGATGAGGAGACCCCGCCAAGGGGCATTGCTACTTTTCTTATACCGTGAGATGGGGCAAGTCCATCCCCTCTCCAAGCCTCAGTTTCCCCATCTGCCAAAGGGAGAAAGGGCCCTGCTCATGTGGGTGCTGGAGGCTGAAGTCAGAGAATGGAAGGGCCTGTGTGTGTGTGTGTGCACACTTGTGTGCGTGTGTGGTGTTGGGGATTGAACCCAGGGGCATTCTACCTCTGAGCTACATTCCTAGCCCTATTTTATTATTTATTTATTTATTTATTTATTTATTTTGCGGTACTGGGGATTGAACCCAGGGACATTCTACCTCCGGGCTCTACCCCCAGCCCTATTTTTTATTCTTTATTTTGAAACAGGGTCTTACTAACTTGCGGAGGGCCTCACTAAGTAGCTGAGGCTGGCTGTGAACCCAGATCCCCCGGTCTCAGCCTCCCAAGTACTGGGATTACAAGCATGCGCCAGCATGCCCGGCTCCTATTTTACTTTTTATTTGGAAACAGGGTTTCACTAAGTTGCTAGGGTCTCGCTAAATTGCTGGGGCTGTCCTCGAACCTGCGATCCTCTTGTCTCAGCCTCCCAAGAACTGGAATTGCAGGCGTGCGCCACCACGCCCGGCTCCTCCCCAGGTTCTTTTTTTTTTTTTCTGCGGTACTGGGGATTGAACTGAGGGGCATTCTACCTCCGAGCTACACCCCCATCCCTATTTTTTATTCTTTATTTTGAAACAGGGTCTCGCTAAGTTGCAGAGGGCCTCACTAAGTTGCTGAGGCTGGCCACGAACCTGCGATCCTCCTGTCTCAGCCTCCCAAGTACTGGCATTACAAGCATGCAACACCAGGCCTGGCTCCTCCCCAGGTTCTAACAACCAAATATGTCTGCAGACATTGCCCGGTGTTGGGGTGAAGAGCCCCCGGGCACCCCCTGCCTTGGCATGGGAGCAGTGGAGGTGGAGAACCAGAGACCATCCATTCACATCCAGCAACCCAGTAGCCAGCCAACTCCTCCCCGCCTTCCTGTGAGCCCTGAAATGACTCATCCCCTTAGCAGGTGGGTAAACTGAGGCTCCGGGAAGGAAGCCAAGAATCTGTCTCTTGATCCCTCCCCCAAGACTTTCTCTGAACTTCAGAAATTACAGCCCTCAGAGCCCAAAATAGCCTCCCTCTCTGTCTCCCGCTCTGGGGCAACCCTGAGCAACCGGCCTGTGGTTCCGTCTCCAAAGCTCTGGGGATAAAATAAGAGATTCCGATCCCGGAGCCCGAGACCATAAACTTCAAAGGAGGCCGAGCGGTCCTCCCTGACGACGGGACGTTTGTGTGGGCGCAGCGTGCAGAGAAACTGCCACCATCGACGGAGGGGGGAATTGAAACAGACCCTTGAATGGGGCCAGAGAACCTCTGGGCCGTCCCACTGGGGGAGCTCGGAAGGGGGCTCCTGAGGACTCTTGGGGGACCCTGGGACGCCGATGCCACTGGGCGCAGCTCATTTGCAGTAGGGCTAAGGGCCACCTCCTCCAGGAAGCCATGGGCCTGTGTTCTGTCCACCCTTGCATGGACCCTTCTCAGGGCCAAGGAGGACTCTGAGCCACCCCGGGTCCCCTTGGATCTCCTGCCTGGTGAGACGAGATGTCAGGGTGGGGGATCCCCGAGATGGGGGGGTGGGACCTGGGGCCAGCAGGGCTGTGCAAGGAAGACAGAAAATTTAAGCCAGTCTGTGTGTGTGTGTGTGTGTGTGTGTGTGTGTGTGTGTGTGTGTGTTTCTGAGGATTGAACCCAGAGGCACTGTACCTCTGAGCTACACCCCCAGCCCGATTTTATTTCTTATTTGGAAACAAATTCTCACTAGGTTGCTGAGAGCCTCGCTAAGTTGCGGCAACTTAGCAGGTCACCCGGCTGGGGGACAGTCTGCGAAGTGACCGACTTCAGTTCTCCAAGGAGAGCCAGTAACAGAGACTGCAGGCCAGGTGCGGAGACGCACACCTGTTGTCCCAGGACTCGGGAGGCCAAAATAGGAGGCTCGTGGCCAGCCTCAGCAACTTCAAAAGACCCTGTTTCAAAATAAAAAAATAAATAAAGGAGCCAGGCATGGTGGCTCACACTTGTAATCCCAGTACTTGGGAAGCTGAGACAGGAGGATTGCGGGTTCGAAGCCAACTTCAGCAACTTACTGAGGCCGTTTCCAAATAATAAAATAAAAAGGGCTGGGGATGTAGCTCAGAGGCAGAATGCCCCTGGGTTCAATCCCAGCACCAAATAAACAAATGAAAAGAATGATTCATGGCGGTTAGTACGTTCACGGTGATGTACGTCCACCCTCCATCACGGAGCTTCCCTCTGCCAGAGAGGAGACTTCTTTTTTTTTTTTCCAGTACTGGGGATTGAACCCAGGGGCATTCTACTCCCGAGCTACACCCCCAGCCCTATTTTTTTATTCTTTATTTTAAAGACCCTTAGTGAACAGGGTCTCACTAAGTTGTGGAGGCCTCACTAAGTAGCTGAGGCTGGCCGCGAACCCGGATCCTCCTGTCTCAGCCTCCCAGGTACTGGGATTACAACATACGCCACCATGCCCGGCTGAACTGGATATTTTCTATCTGATGTTGGCTGAGTCCACAGAGTGGAACCTGGGGACATGGAGGCGGCTGTACTGTGTTTTTTCCTCTGCATCTAAATCTACCATACATTACAAATGAGGCATGGGAAGAGAGGAACACCAATCACTAACAATTAGATTGCCAAAAACTTAGGAATCACTTGTTTCTGGAATTTTCTAGGTAGTATTTTTGGACTGTGGCCTTTCGTGTCTGGCTTCTGTCTCTGGTATCATGTTTTCAAGGTCCCCCCCCCATAGCAGGAGCCGAACTTCATCTGCTTCCATAGCTGACCAAGGACGTTATTTTGTAAATCAGGGCTTTGCTTACAGAAATGCAAAACGCTATATTTGGCAAACATCAAATGATGTTTGGTTTTATTTTATTTTTTATGCCCTCCACAAATAACTGAACATCGGCTCCTGCTGCCAAACCTCACAGGCCCACAATGTTTCTCTGTAAAACCGTGGGTCTCCCAAGAAGGGGTCCCGGGCTGAGGCAGCCTGGGACACCCCCTCACCCCTAGAAATCAGGTTTTAATTAAAATGTTGAACAAGCTGGGCATGGTGGCACATGCCTGTAATCCCAGTACTTGGGAGAGTGAGACAGGAAGATCGCAGGTTTGAGGCCAGCCTCAGCAACTGAGACCCTCAGCAACTTAGCAAGACCTTGTTTCAAAAATAAAATAAATAGCCAGACATAGTGGCAAACGTTTGTAATCCCAGTACTTGGGAGACTGAGACAGGAGGATCGTAGGTTCGCGGGCCAGCCTCAGCTACTTAGTGAAGCCCTCCACAACTTAGTGAGACCCTGTTTCAAAATAAAGAATAAGCCGGGTGTGGTGGCGCACGCTTGTAATCCCAGTATTTTGGGAGGCGGAGACCGGAGGATCCGGGTTCGCGGTCAGCCTCAGCTCTCTCTCTTTCTCTCCCTGTCTCTCTCTCTCTACTTAGTGAGGCCTCCGCAACTTCATGAGACCCAGTTTCAAAATAAAGTATAAAAAAATAGGGCCAGGGGTGTAGCGCGGAGGTAGAATGCCCCTGGGTTCAATCCCCGGTACCGCAAAAAAAAAAAAAAAAAAAAAAAAAGAATAAACTGGGCATGGTGGCACTCGCTTGTAATCCCAGTACTTGGGAGGCTGAGACAGGAGGATCCGGGTTCTTGGCCAGTGTCAGCTACTTAGTGAGGCCCTGCGCAACTTAGTGAGACCCTGTTCAAAATAAAGAAGAAAAAATATAGGGCTGGCAGTGTAGCCTTGAGGTAGAATGCCCCTGGGTTCAATCCCTGGTACTGCAAAAGAGAAAGAAAGAGAGAGAGAGAGAGAGAGAGAGAGAGAGGAGGGAGGGAGGGAGGGAGGGAGGGAGGAGGGAGGGGGGAGGGAGGGAGGAGGAAGGAGAAAGAAAGAAAGAAAGAAAGAAAGGAAGGAAGAAAGAAAGGAAGGAAGGAAGGAAGGAAGGAAGGAAGGAAGGAAAGAAAGAAAGAAAAATAGGGCTGGGGGTGTAGCTCGGAGGTAGAAAGCGCCTGGATTCAATCCCCAGTACTGAAATAAATAAATAAATAAATAAATAAATAAATAAATAAAAGAGTAAAGCGTGGAGCAATGCGAAGCTGTGGTGTGAGCTCCTCTGCCGGGCCGGGCCGGGCCGTGCCTGGCATTCCGGGCTGCCCCCTCGGAGCCCCGGTGGCTGCAGAGGTCCTCAAACTGAGCCAGGAATAGTTTTGCCTTTTATTTGGAAAAAAAATTACAGGGCGCGCGGCCGGCCCGGAGCTGGCCGCTGCGGAGACGTATTTTTGCACAGGCCCCTAACCGCATGCTTGCTCTCGACGGTTCGCACGGGCCTAAACGCTGCCAGCTGCCTAAACACTGCACCCGGCGAGCTAAACACAGGTTCTTTTTTATTTCTGTTTGAAGATCTATCCGACTATTTTTGTACAAAAACATATTTAAAATCTTGCTGGCTCGGGAAGCCCTGGCAGCCGCCAAAACCTCCCTCTTCTCCCGGCTCCCCCGGCGCGGGGCGCGGGCCTGCCTTTCCCCTGCGGAATTCCCTAGCTGGGTGAGCTGCCCCCCAGATCTGCCCCCAGCCTGGGGATTGGGGCACTCCGGGCTGGACAGGCCCACTGGCCCCGCTGAGATAGGTGATTCCTGGGAGCAGAATTGGGTGTTCTTATCAGAAAAAGCACTATGCACAGCGGGAGGGAGAAAGATCACGATGTCCTACTGGTTGAGCTGAGATTTGAACTTGGGGCCAAGTTAATTTTGTTGTTGTTGTTTTGTTTTGTTTTCAGTACTGGGGATTGAGCCCAGGGGCATTCTACCTCTGAGATCCACTCCAGCCCAATGTTTTACTCTTTATTTTGAAACAGGGTCTCACTAAGTTGCAGAGGGCCTCACTAAGTAGCTGAGACTGGCTTTGATCCTGGGATCCTCCTGTCTTAGCCTCCCAAGTACTGGGATTACAAGCATGTGCCACCACGCCCGACTGGAGGCCAAGTTATTTGAAAGGTACAAGGGTTCAAAAGCATGGAGCCACGGTTGGCGGGGGTCTGAGTTGGTGCTGTTGGTGGAGTTTAACTCCAAAAAATTAAACACAGAATTATCATCTATATGGTGGTGGTACATGCCTGTAATCCCAATATTTAGGAGGCTGAGACAGGAGGATCGCAGGTTCCTGGCCAGCCTCAGCAATTTAGTGAGACCCTCAGCAACTTAGCTAGACCCTGTTTCAAATTAAAAAATAAAAAGGGCTGGGGGTGTAGCTTGGAGGCACAATGCCTCTGGGTTCAATCCTCAGTACCAAAAAAAAAAAAAAAAAAAAGAATTTCCATCTATATGACCCAGCAGTTCCACCCCGGTGTGTGTTCCCAGAAGAACGGGAAACAGGTGTTCAAACAAATCCTGAATATTGACGGCAGCATGCCGCGCACCAGTCGAGAAATGGAATCCTGAGCCGGGTGTGGTGGTGCGCGCTTGTAATCCCAGTACTTGGGAATCTGAGACTGGAGGATCTGGGTTCGCGGCCAGCCTCAGCTACTTAGTGAGGCCCTCCGCAACTTAGTGAGACCCTGTTTCAAAATAAAGAATAAAAAATAGGGCTGGGAGTGTAGCCCAGAGGTAGAATGCCCCTGGGTTCAATCCCCAGTACCAAAAAAAAAAAAAGAAGAAGAAGGAAAGAAAGAAAGAAGGAAGGAAGGAAGGAAGGAAGGAAGGAAGGACCTTTCCAAATTCCCATCAAAAAACAGTGGGCGTGGTGGCGCATGCTTGTAATCCCAGTATTTGGGAGGCTGAAACAGGAGGATCCCAGGTTCACGGCGAGACTCAGCTACTTAGAGAGGCCCTCCACAACTTAGTAAGACCCTGTTTCAAAATAGAAATAAAATAGGGCTGGGGGTGTAGCTTGGAGGTTGACTGCTCCTGGGTTCAATCCCCAGTGCCACACACACATACACACACAAAAGAGTGGATAAACAGAATGTGGTCCATTCAAGCCGGGCGTGGTGGTGCACGCTTATAATCCCAGGACTTTGGGAGGCGGAGACCGGAGGATCCGGGTTCGCGGCCAGACTTAGTGCTCTCTCTTTCTCTCTCTATCCTTGTCTCTCTCTCTCTCCCTGTCTCTCTCTCTCTCTCTCTCTCTCTCTCTCTCTCTCTCTCTCTCTCTCTCTCCC
>PVJS01057745.1:0-11971 GCA_004027185.1 Glis glis
AGAGCAGATCTGCTTTCCTCGGAACGAGTCGCGCACACGAGTCGCTTCTCCCTTTTTATCTAAGTCCGCACCTATCAGAATTCTACTGCCTACATTCAGGGCAGGGCTTTCTCTTTAATCTGCTGTTACACACCCAAAATCACATAATCTTGGGTGTGTCATGATCAGGTCAAGTTGACAACTTAGATTAACTATCACAGTCATTAATTAGATTGAGGCAAGGGAGCCAACAAGACCCCTGGATTAATGATTTGGGATACAAACATAAACACTGAAGATTAGGAGCTTGGGGAAAAGTTTTGGGTGGGAAAGAGGTAGGAAAGAAGGAAATGAGGTTAGTTCTGAACATGATATATTGGAGAGCTGTGAGGTGCCAAGTAGGCTGTGGTCTGTTGGACAGTTAGATAAGTGGGTCCAAAGATCAGTAGATCTTGGCTGGAGATGAAAAAAATGAGGCTGACCAGTACATGGATGCTAATTAAAGCACTGCAAGCCCATAGATTGAAACAAAACAAAACAAACAAACAAACAAAAACCAGAGAGCCTGTGACTAAGCCCCCAGAGGAGCATTGACCTTTAAAGGATCTCTTCAGAAGTGATGTTTAAAGATAATATTAGTGAAAACATCTTAAAAATGTGTTTGAGGAAAAAAGGAAGGCCCATGAGCCTGAGAATTTCCTTTCTTTTCCAGAACAGATTTCCAATTTACTTCCATTTCAAGTGAAGTCATACAAACTCCAAATCATGTGGTTGAATTGATTCTTGAACACAAACCAGTTTTAAACATGCAATGAATAAAAAAAGGGGGAGGAGAATAAAGGAAAGCCAGAGCATCAAATTATCCATGGCTAAGACTTTTTGAATAAGCACACAATCAAAGCAACCATAAAAGGCAGTGTTGCCAACATTCAGATTTGACTAAAGAAGGACCTTGCTTCCTCTCCCTCTTTATACCTCTGACTTCCAATATCTTTTCATTTTTAAAAAAAATCCTTTGGAGATATGGATCTTTGTATTCTCTTTCCCATCTTGATCTCACAGGTGTGTGGCAGAAACCAAATATAATGACTCCCAACTTGCTCTTTTTTAACTGCCTGTAAAGGACCTCTGACTAAATGGCAAAGCCACTCTTCTTTTTCATGTGGACAAAGCCATGCCCACAAAATCTTGATTTTCAGTGTGATTGCAGTAGAACTCTCCCTCCTTCTCAAACACATGGTAGACTTCTCCTTTATCCTGACATATCATCCAACTTTGTTTCTGTTTTCCCCTCTGGGGAAGATAATGTGGTTTACATTCTTTTAGAAGTCTTGGACACCAAGAATTTTGAGGTCAGCTCAACTGGGGAAGTAAAGGAAAGAATGTCAGCTAACCCAGCGGTGAAACCTCAGGAGTGTGCTCCTTAAAGGCCATTTTCTCTCTGTTTTTCTTTTTTTCCCTTTTGTGTATTAACCACAAATAATCCATGGGATTTAAACCAGCCTCACAAGAAGCCACCAACAAATGTTTAAAGCATCTCAACAAGATTTCCAAGAAAATCCCAAATAAAATTGTGTTTGAATGATGATCAATATATCATTGTTATTTTCTTTTCTTTTTACCCACTGTCTCCTGTTGATGTGAAATTAACTGAAATATCAAATTTTAAGGAATCAAGAAATATAAACAGAAGAAATGGCTGTATGTTCCTAAGATAACTTATTTTAAGTGAAATAAATGCAGTGCTTGGTCAGAAAGGGGAAGGTCATGGAATGAGAGACTTATATCCCCTGCAAAGTAATTGGATATTAGTGTGTTTTGTGGGCAGCTGTCACTAAGTATAGAGAAATATATTTCTTTTAAAAATAAAAATTCTAAAAGATTTTTGGATTTAACTCCTTTTGACTTAGAAAGAAGGAAAGCAAAATTCCTATTGAATGGATTAACATTAAGGATATTGTTACCAGCAGATTTAGTGTCTCTTTTATTTATTTATTTATTTTTGGTAAAATCCTGAGGACTTACTGAACATTATATTAATACTCTCATTTGGTCTTGAACAAACTCACAAACATAAATATATACACATATATAAAAATCCCTTTTGTTCTTTATATAATGTTTTTGATTCTATTCATCTAAAATTGTGAGTAGTTTATATATAATCCAGTGGGGGATGTTCTAAGAAGGAATGATAAGAGATTTTGAGTATCTTTGTAGAGAGGTCTGCTCCTTATATACCTCACTTTCTTTTGGGGTGTCTTTCCATGATCTGTCACCTGCTCCAAAATTCCTTTGTTATACATGCCATAGAGAGTTTCATGTGGTCATAGATTGGGTCTGGGTATATAACGTAGTGTGAAGATAGTCAAGTAAAGGCATAGACGAAGGGAAAGCAAAGCAATTCACTTAAAAATCTAGAGAACTTTACAATGCTGAAAAGTAAGTAAAAGCAGATGTTGTAAAGTTTAGACAATCAAGACATTATTTTCCTGTTTCCATTGAATTTTTAAACACATTATAAATAAGCTTTGAAGTAATACAAAATCCTCTGTTTGTTTTGCTGATAGCATCTTTTGTTAAAAAAAAGCCTTATCAATGCATGTTTGAGTTATAGACTGAATGATATCTCAGTGAAATGAAAGAACTGACTGTATCTACTGGCAAATACAATGCTACAGTGCTGAAATAACTTATGTCTGAGTCACTTAGCTATCCATTTGATTAGATCTTTGGGGTTTAATGTTAAACAGCTCAAATATTTTATGCTATCAGAATATAAACATGAAACCCCAATATTTCATCATTCACATGCTTGACACTTAATTTTATATTTCATGAAGGCTTTATTTTTCTCTTTAATAGAACTTCTGTAATTGGTCTTTGTAATTATTCTGAAGAGAATGGCTTGGGAATTTGAAAATAAGGCTACCCATGCTGTACCCATTCCCATCCCCCATTCCCTAACTCAGATCCATATTAAACTTTAAGAAGTCTTTCAGTGTGGTATTTAGATATGAAAGCTGTTTCAAATGAACTGTCATTCTTTAGTTTGGCTTCTAAAACTTAATATCCAAAAGGGCCCAAGGGAGATTTCCCCGCAGGAGCAAGGTGTTTGCTGGCTCAGGGAAGCACTGGCTCGACTCTAGGACAAGTACCCATCCTTACGCACTCCCACTGGCCCTCATCATGTGGAGTCGCCGAATGTCTTCCAGCTGTTAGAGAATGTCCCAGGCTCAAAACTACATCTCTTCTGAGGATATTTTTAGGGTCTAAGCCAATTCTGGAAATGAGTGGCTGCTTAAATATGGAACAAGGGAAATCAGTTTGTATCAACGACATAAACCATCATCTGTCTGTTATTACCTTCATTCAGCTGGGTCACATATGACTCAATAATCAAATTACCACCCTATATATCTTAAGTCTGCACATTCATTCAAACACCATGTGGACATGGGAAAATGAAGATAATCTAAGCTGTCATCTCTTTAATTTGTTTCTTGTAAATGTTTCTCTTTTTTTCTGTAGACACAAGTTAAAATGTATGGAAGATTTTTAAAATTATATAATATGGAAAGTTAATGTACTCAATGAATCCCCCCTGTACCCAATCACTTGATATACACTGTTAACAGTTTGGTGTGTATCAGTGACTTCTTAATCACAAGTGGAATTTTCTATCAATACAATTATGCCCCTTTAAAAGTAATTTGAGTGAAAATTGCCTGGATCTATTCAGATAAAATTTCAAAGATGGATAAAATTTAATTAAATGGGGAAAAGTAAAGCAATGTTTTTTTCTGTTACTTACACTTCAACTTTTTTCAAGAAACATTTGAAACAGTTTACAATAAAAACCAAGCAAGAGGAAATATGAACAAGAACTATTCAAAAAGTATAAACCAGAGAAAGAATGGCAATCTATTCAGAGAAGATATAAATGTTAAGTCAAAAGGTGTCATTGGTGTCAAACTTACATCATTTGATATAAAATTTTACATTAAGTTTCAATGCATTCTTCACGATTCTTACAGAATGGTTCTTCCTTCATGCAGAAGGAAGCCAGTTCCTTTGAGAAGAATTTGCATAGGAAACTTTCATCAGTGGTCAAAACCTGAGCTTCCTAGAGTCCAAGTAATTAACAACACTGCTTTCAGGCAAGGACAATGTCTCACATAACTTCATGTTTCCAGGACCCAGCATTGTGCTTTCCAGTAGCAAGCTCCAAACATACTTGTTGAAACAAGGAAGGAAGGAAGGAAAGAAGGAAGGAAGGAAGGAAGGAAGGAAGGAAGGAACTAAGGAAGGAAGGAAGTAAGGAAGGAAGGAAAGAAGGAAGGGAGGAAGGTAAAGAAAGAAGCAATGAGTAACCTGTGTGCTCCTTAGCAGTTTATTTATAATGTAGATGTGTTCCACCTATGATTGTTTCTTATTTTTACTTTATAGCCCATTAAATTCAAGAGCATAATGTCCAATCCATTTATTTATTTAACAAATATTATTGAGTGCTTAGTGGCACAGTTTGAGGTGCTATATATAGTAAACCGTGTAAAGCAGATTGCTTTTAATCTAGTGGAAGTTCACAGGAAGAGTAACTAAAGTAGACTAGGGAAATGGGAGAATCACAGTCCTTTATAGACAAAGCAGTTTTAAGGGCGATATGGTCAAAGTATGTGGCTTCCTTGTGACTTGGCCTAAAATGGGGACAGCACTTGGGCTCTTGAAGAAGGAGTGGTAGACACGTATGATCATCTTGAATATCAGATGTGTCGGGCAGGATTTGACAGAAGCAGGATTACTATGTAAAGCTGGGGTTACTAGCAGGTATCTGAGAAAGAGGCATTCTTTGCTTCAGATGGAAGAAAAGGTCCACACTTAGCATTAGGTAGCACCTATTATTGTAGGATATGATCTATCAGTCAGGTCCCAGGAGGAAACAGATGGCACACTGAAAATGCAGGTTGAAGAGAAGTTAATGGAAGAGCTGTCGATGAGGCCAGGCAGAATTAAGGAACCAGCAAAAGAGGATGTAGCACACAGGCACTGGCAACAATGGAAGGCCACTACCACCCCTGGCACAGGAGGAGGAATCTGCCCTACTTGTAGAAGGTATGAGAGGCACAAAGCTCAAAATCATGCCTGGAGAAGAGAGAGAGCTGGGGAAATAAATACCCAACCCCCTCTCTCCTCCTGCCTTTGAATTCTTGTGGGTGCTTACCATAGACTGAATCCAATTGGAAGGCAGAAGACAAATGAGAGTACAGTTCATTACATCCTTCGAAATTAGCCTTCCGGGAATAGAGCCAGGCCGAAGGGGTGAAGAGTGGGTTTGGAGGGGTGAATTAAGAATGTCTAACATAATAATTGAGGATCCTCATTTCGATTTCATCAAAGAGCTAGCCTGTTTTCATTCAATAATGGTATAAGATGTCTGTTATGAAATATAGAAAACATTAGTTTCAACCCTAGAAGAATACCAAGTCATTAGAAACAGCATTCTTTGTCATAGAAAAAGTTTTTCTTTTTGCCACATTTGATTTGTTTTATTGGTGGCAGTACAAGGTTAAAGATCTTTTTCCATGTATATGAAGTTGTGTGTATCCTCTTCTTCAAGTAAGATACTACCTGACTGACTTGGACAGAAATGAATATCACTTCTGGGGTAGTAAAGATTGATTTTTCTAAAGAGGATGGATGGGATGGATTTGTGAGCCTCTTTCTAGACTATTTGAGGGATTTTGTATCTTAGGTACACAGGAGGTTTTTGTTTGTTTGCTTATTGGTTTTTGATGTAGAAAAAAAGGCAGAGAGCTTTTGAACACTATAGATGTGTTCATACAAGAGCCTGGAGAAATGATTTGGTTCCTTGGTTCATCAAAGTGCAGTGGGCTTGTAGGAGGCCAGCCTGAGTTAGGCCCACATAAAACAGAGCAGCACTTTTATCTTGAACTGATGCCAGGGTGCCTATGGAAGAGCATTTAACCTGGACACAAGACAGGAGAGCCCATTGGTGTCAGAAACGATGCAGAGAGAGGCTGTGTAGCAGGGGCAGGCTAGATTGGATGAATCTTTGGACCAAGCTTGAGTGATGTGTCACATACATATGTGTATTTTTTGTTGTTGTTGTTATTACTTGGGGATTTGAAGATGATATATCTGATGGTAGTTGGTTATCTATCTGTACATGTATGTGTGGCTGAAAGAACTATTCCATTAACCAGTGGTTCTCTATGCCTGTTAGACTATTTCCTGATTTCTTATTGTAAGTGCTATTTCTAGAAATTGTTCTTCTGAATACTATCTTTTTTTGTTTGTGATCAACCAGAGGCCTGCTTGCCCCACACTTTTGACTCCATGTGGGATGTCATCTGGGAGTGATGCGATTTCCCAACATGTGTTAATCTGAAGCTGCCTTTAGACTGCCTGAGAATATGTAGAAATCCGAACATGGGTGGCTGGATGAATAGTGCTCTCAAAATTTGAGAAAAATAGAATGAGAATGAAAACCCTATATTTCACAGACTTCAAGATACTTTCTTCTCCAGATTTTAACATCTCTAAAATCAGGTTATGTTTACCAATTGCAGTAGCCTTACAACTAATTAGTAGCATTTTTCTTTGTTAGCAGCACATAAAATCAATGGTGCACTTGGTGATTGATGGCATTTTAGAGTTGAAGAAATACAGAGGAGTTTAAAAAAATTGAACCTTGAAAAGGCACTTATAAAATAATTCAGGTATTTCACTCATCTCTCTTCAGTAACCATAATGTATCTCTGGAACTAGAATATAACTCAAAAAAGTTGAAGCCTAGTTAATTGCATTCTGACCTGAATATATACCAAATAGATTATGTCTTATTTTTCAAATAGACTTGATTTGTAATGATTACCAAAAATACTATATGAAGAAACATTTTGAAGCTGCATTCAGGCTCAGGGCTGGTTCCGTTTATAAAATCTTTAATGGGTGAAGGGCGTCTGAAAATGGTTGCATGTGAGCCAAGCATTTGTCTTCTTTCCTATAAAGTAATTGAAAAGGAATCATCTTCTTTACATTTATACTAAAAGCAGAATTGGAAATTGATAACTAATAACCGTTTATCCGCACTGCCCAGATCTCTGAAAAATAGTATCTGATGGACATAGTTGTCTGGTAATAACACTGATGTATTGTATTCTGCAGTAGAATTAATTGAGCATGTTTTTCCATTTTCATCAATACCATGTAAACATCTTTGCTTTGATTCTACGTTTGCCAAGAAACCTTCTGAGTTAGCTTTCCAGGGGATTTATGCCCTTGAAGCTCTCTTGGATATTTTATAAATGGGTAATCACTTAGGAATGTGGCTCAATGTGAACACAAATAGACAAACATCATAGTGGCTTTCTCCTTTCTTTTTTCTGTACTTTAGCCTGTCTTGCAAAGTTATTTGAAAATTCTACTTCCAAAGAAACCCAATATTTCAGGGCCTTGTGTGCAGAAGTCTTACACTGGAGAAACTGATGTGGCACTTGTCCTTTGGGGAAAGCAGCTTGGGATTAAGAAGAGATGAACCTGACAGGGGCAGCTTGCTTCTCACCTCTGTCCCCTATATTCACTGACAAGCACCATTTCACCCAAAGCCCTTCTTGATTCTGGTGTATGTGGTGATTCCACAAGTATCTTAATCATTTCCAGGCTTGCTTAGAAATTGTTTTAGAATAAACAGTCTCTCTTTATACCTCATTATGTCCTGCACCAGGAACATGGTGTGCAATTGTAGTCAGCAACCCTCAATGAAGACATGATTAAAATGAGAGGGTCCAGAGAAAGTCAACACAAGCAAAATAGGCTTCTATAATGATTAATTAGCTTACATTGGTGAATTGATTCATTAATTTTTTTCTGAGTGTAGCATAAGAAGAGGAGGACTGTTTTAATAGAGGAAGAAGTCTGAGGCAGGGGATATGAGTAACATCTCTAATGTGATGAAAACTATGCCCCTTTATTTATTGAATCCTGATATACTAGAACTTGGGGCACTCTCAGAAGCTTAAATGAGGTCTACAAAGGATAGAAACTTGTGGAATGCATTATCCCAGGAAGTGGAGCAGATTGAAAACATAAATAGATTTATTAAACATCTAGATAAACTCATGGATAACAGATTGGGGAAACAATGACATTTCGGCTTATGTATGCAACACTTGAAGGAGATCAAACCTAGTCTTCATCGTATGTTCCTTGATGTGTCCATCAAATGGACATGGGTAGGATAGATATTAGAGTTCTATTAGGCTAGTAAGGCAATTGCCAAAGTTTGGAAAAAATTGGCTCCAAAAACACATAAATAATAACTACCTGTGAATGCTAGGGTACTGGAGGGGAGAGACTCTGTGAAGAGTGTACCTTGTACACTAGGAGCATCTGATTTTTGTTATCAGAGGATCAAACCATAATGTGCATGTGTTGAACTTGGGCAGAACTAGGGATTATGCCGTCTTCTCTTTCATAGACCACCATGTTGCTTGTATCAAGCCCCCCCCTTTGGTGCAGAGTACCAGGATTTTGTCTGCAAATTAATGCATAATAAATGAGACCCAGCCATATATATAAAAAAGAGAAATAAAAGTTTCCTTTAAGCTATATCCTTTAAAAATGTTCCTGGAAAAGGGCCTCTATTCTTTTATTTAAAACAAAACTGGAAATGTGGTAGAAATATTTTTGTAGTAATTTTTTTTTACAAATAAATTTTACTGGCATTCTTTGTTGTCTATCCCAGTATGAATTAGTTCCTTGCATGATTTACTTCTGTTTTCAACGAAGAAGGCTGAAACTAATTTAAATTAAAACAGCCTGCAGCTCTATTAGGATGCATGTGGTCCTGTTTCTCACCTCCTATCTTCATTGATGATAATAATTTATTTTTTCTTCCACCAGTATGCTGGCATGTTTTTAAATGACTGCTCCACATGTGTTCATAAACACATATTTCAATACACACGAGGGAGAGAGATATATAAAAATTAAGAGGGCATGATCTATTACTGCCGCAGATGCAAGTTATGCTCAGAGTACTTTATCTTATGAGATAGTGCGTAGAGATGGGTGATCTTGAAAACCATACTCCTAAATATGCAAAAGGAAGAATTAATATGATCATACATTTTAGTATAAATAATAATAAAAGTACCATAAATGGTTTTATAAAGGTTGCTTTATTTAGCTTATAGTTTTCAGGAGTCTCAAGAATTAGAAGAAAATACAGGATTGTGCTTACAGATAATTTTCTGCCATATTATTGCTTTTTGACCTTCTTTACATCTGTTACATGGGAGGTACATATCAGGTATTAATAAGAAGGCAGTGCCTATACTATACATTCTTCAACAGAGCACTGCTTTTTGTATCTGAACAGGTAAGAAAGGTACACTGAATTACCAGCATCTGGCAGTATTTTTTCCAGGCAGGTGACTAAAATAGGTATAAATCCATTAACACAAATCATATCTAAATTTTGATACTAAATGACTTCAATATAGCTATGTGATAAAGTTACGCAAAATGTATTACTATCAAGGAATACAACAAAATTGAGACAGCAAAACATATATCTTTAAAATATTTATTTAATAAACATCTGCTATAAATAAATTCATCATACCTGAAATTGTTAAAGTGCTTTTACAATGTAAGAAACACTATTATCCATCATTTCACTGGAGCCATCAAAAAGAACTCTGCATGAATTTTTATTTTTACTTTATAGACAAGGGAACTAGTCTCAGAGGAAAAACACTTTAATCAACATCACAAAACAATTTCCCAACTGCCCTCCCTTTCTTCAAGCTTCTCCCCTCTCCTCTGTTTACCCGTTGGCTGCCAGAATGACCTTTTTCCCCTGCTTAAAATTCTTCAAAGGCTCCCTGTTGCCTATATCTTTATGACCATCATGGGGCGACTTAGGAGCTCTCTACTCTCCTGTTCTGATCTGTGTTCAAACCTAGAAGCTGGCAAACTTTCTCTGCAATGGACCAGATAACAAATATTTTAGACTCCTTGGGCTGTTCATCTCTGCCAAAGCTACGTATCTCTGTTGTAGCATGAAAGCAGCCATAGAGAGTGATAAAAGATGAGCATGACTGGGTTCTTCACAAGAACAGGGGGTGGGCCAGATTTGGGCAGCAAGCTAGCTTGTGGACCCCTGGTTTTAAAATCCAATCCCTTAGAGTATCAGAAGAAAATATCAGAAGTTCTACTTATATTTTGTTTTTTATACCACCCTTTTGAATTTTTTGTGAGTATATTTTATAAAATATGTAATATATTCATAAATAGTAAATCTGTAAGTATTCAAAGCACATACTTCATTTTATTTTCTATTGATAGGTTTTCTAATGATCATGTTGGGAGACTAATTCCCTGCCTCACCAACATACACCAGAGCTGCTGGCAATTCTCAAAACATATCACTCTTTTTCACCTTCCTACTTTTCTTCTTTTTTTTTTTTTTGCAGTACTGGGGATTGAACGCAGGGGCGTTCTACCTCCGCGCTACACCCCCAGCACTATTTTTTTATACTTTAATTTGAAACCGGGTCTCACGAAGTTGCGGAGGGCCTCACTAAGTAGAGAGGGAGAGAGAGAGAGAGAGAGAGACAGAGAGAGAGAGAGAGCGAGCGCACACGTGTGCGCGAGCTGAGGCTGGCGGCGAACCTGGATCCTCTGGTATCCGCCTCCCAAAGTACTGGGATTACAAGCGTGCGCCACCATGCCCGGCTTCCTACTTTTCTTCTGTTATTCCTGAATCCTTCAGTGTTTATTTCTGAAGAATAAGAGTATTTTTATGTAACTATGAAAATATATAAACATTTATAATATTAATACATTTTCACATGGTAAATTTAAAATGAACATTTAAAAAGTAGCACTCCGGGCTTTTATCTTATTAACTGGCATATTCCATCTTTTTCAGTTGACTCAGTCATGTCCTTTATAGCATTTTACTCCCCTCCAGTACCATGTCCAGTGTGGAGTCATATTTTGCATTCAGTAGTTATGTCTTTTAGGCTCCTCTGTTCTGGAACATTTTCTTTGTCTTTTATGTCATTTATATTTTGGAAGACAATAGCTCTCCTCTCTTACCTTTTGAAAAATAGAATATTCCTAATTAGGAGTTTGCCTAATTTTCCCTCATGATTAGATTCCTTCTTCACAAGAAGACTCATTGGTGATACAGTGTCTCTTTTTGGAAGGTAATGATATTAATTTTGATTGATCAATTATATGATTTCTGCGGGGCATGATGGTGCAGTCCTGTAATCCCAGTATTTGGGAGGCTGAGACAGTAGGATGGCAGATTTGAGGCCAGCGTTGGCAATTTAGCAAGACTCTGTTTCAAAAGTTTAAAAAGGGAAACTGGGGGTGTAGCACAGTGGTAGAGTGCCTTTGAGTTCAATCCCCAGTACCATCAAAAAATTACCCCGCTGAGGTCAGCCTCAGCAACTTGGGAAGGCCAAATTAGCCAGACCCTGTTTCAAAATAAAATAGGGCTGAGGGGGTTGCCCCTGGCTACAATCCCCAATCCCCAATGCTACACACACACACACACACACACACACACACACACACACACATTATATTAAAAATCATATGAACATCCTACTCCATATAAAAAAATCTTTCCTTAGGCTGGGCGTGGTGGCGCACGCTTGTAATCCCAGTACTTGGGAGGCGGAGACCAGAGGATCCGGGTTCGCGGCCAGCCTCAGCTACTTAGTGGGACCCTCTGCAACTTCATGAGACCCGGTTTCAAAATAAAGTATAAAAAATAGGGCCGGGGGTGTAGCTCAGAGGTAAAACGCCCCTGGGTTCAATCCCTGATACCAAAAAAAAAAAAAATCTTTCCTTCGATTTAGCTTTCACTGATGATTCCTGCCTCATCTAATCTTTATTATAATTATTGAAAAACCCATTAACCTTAAATTAGTTTTATTTTTCAGTTGTG
>PVJS01057746.1:0-11971 GCA_004027185.1 Glis glis
TCTGAGCTATACCCCCAACCCTATTTTATTTTTTATTTTGAAACAGGGTCTTACTAAGTTGCAGAGGGCATCGCTAGGTTGCTGACAGTGGCCACAAATCTGCAATCCTCCAGCCTCAGCCTTCCAAGTACAAGAATCACAGGCATGCACCACCATGCCCAGTTTGTTTCACTCTTAAGGTAAAAAAGCATAATAATAGTAATAATAATAATAATAATAAATTAAAACTTCAGTAAACTCCAATAAATTCCTGATTGTTACTATAATAAATGGGGCCATTGCAGATAGATAATGAATACCTGAAATCGACTCTCTGAATACCTTAAGTCCATGATTCAATGCACTATAAACTGATATAACTGAATGCTATAGTAAGTGCTCATAATACATTCTAATAATTCACAAAAGGAAAAGATAACTGTCACAGAAATTTACTTTGTTTAGCAAAGATAGATATGGACAACCATGTGCTATAATTTATTTACATTTGTGGTACTGGGGATTGAACCCAGGGACATTTTTCCTCTGAGCTACAACTCCAGGCTTTTTTACTTTTTTTACAGCATCTCACTAGGTTTCAGTCTCACTACATTGCTGAGGTTGTCCTTGAACTTGTGATCCTTCTGTCTCAGCTTCCCAACTACTGAGATTACAGGCATGCACCACCATGCAAAGATAGACATGGACAACTAGGTGCTATAATTTCTTAAAGGAAGCAAGTAGGTGATTCTGTCTGAATCATCAAAAGTTTTGATAACTTCATACTCCATTTCCATAGTTTAACTCATGCCTTAGATGAGAACCCAACAGACTCTTCCCGGATATTTAGGGTCAAGTATCCCTGGGGCATAAGGACACTCAGGGCTGGGTTCTCCCCTTAGTTTGATCAGCAGATTCTCTGATTTATCTGTGTCCACATTGGACTAGGCAGTCAAATTTTGCCAACCATCTTTAGTGTCAATCTTAGTCATTTACACATTTTAGATGTATTTTTCTATTTATACATTTACACCCCATTTGTACCTCCCACTTGCACCTTTAATATCACCTATAATTACAAAAAGTAGCTTAAATTCTAATTTTCAACAGCAGAAATACAGATTTTTATTATATATACGTATATACACACTTGTGTATAATATACACTATATACATATATTTAAATCCACTATTGCTATATACATTGACTATCTGCAAGGTCCACTCCTCTGTAGAGTTGTGCTCATTGGAAGGAAGCAGTTTGTATCTTCTGGTCTTTCTTCCCAGTGAGGGTAATTGAATGTAAAATAATTAGGTGCTTTAATTTTAATGAGGATGATGCCAGCAATGTGGTTAGGATTTTCAGCTACTTTATCATGAATGCAAACTCTTATGATCACTTCTGTGATGCTCTGAACTAATCGGATGAGACACCCGCCTTCCCTTAAGGAAATCATATATTGTGATTACATAGAAAAGCATGTGCCTCAGGGAAAACTTGCTGGCCTACTAACCTATATTTGAATAGACTCATGCTCATTGATAAGCTTAAAAATGTCTTGGTAGCCAACAACAATCAGCTTTTCCCCCCAATGTTCTAATACGGCAGCTTCCAGACATCTGTTTTGTGCTGCCTAGCCACGTGTCTTCTGGACCACGCCTCACAGGCCACAGCTACACATGGCTCTATGATGCTACCACTCCTCCGCCCTGCCCTGGTAACCCCTTCTCTCAGAATGATGGTTCCTGTTAATACAACAAAAATGGAAATCGTCAGCGTGGGCAGGTTGCCATATGGAAGCTGACAGCTGCTCAATCAGATGAAGACAAACGCACACAGTCAACGGGAGTGCAAAAAAAATTAAAAAAAACTGTTTCAGATGAAAACTCTGTGTTTTGTTAGTGTTATTTTCCCAGGACTTTTAGAAATACTGTATCCATTTTTTTAATTCTATAAGCAGATAAGCTAGAATTAGTATCGATGTGAAGCAACCCCCTCGCCCCACGAGGAAAAAAGCAACCTGCTTTAACATTTTATGTTTTAAGACTTGATCATATTTTCATTTTAAAAGATTCATTCTTCCCCCACTCCATACATACCACACCTCTGTTAGGTATCTTACAAAATAATAAAGACCCCTACTTTCTGAAAAGGAAAATAATGTTGAAAAAGTATCAAAATGTGCTTTCAAAGACTGCATAATGTGCCAAGAGAAAAGTAACAGAATTTTTCAACCCACTGAAAGATAACACACTGCTTTCAATAGCCAAGCTCATGAATAAATAAATATTTACAACATGTACATATGCATATCAAGGCAAGGCTATGTTGCAGGAACTCAGAATCTGTGGAACATATTTATGCAATGCATATATAGTGATAAACAGAGGCATGCAAAGGGAAATAATTTTAAAGTACAGTCAACACATTTAAAGTTTCCCAGTTGCTTGGTCTGACCTTTCCAGAATACACAAGACTCTTTTAACAATAAATGAAATATGTTACTATGATTGCCTATTTCTGAACTTGACTGAGTCATATCATCATCATACAGCAGAGCTAGCACATTTCTCGCTGAGCTAGTTAGAGTACACTGCAAAAAGTACTGATATACTCAAAGACGAAACATTTAAGACCTGATTTACAAACGAAATCCAGCACATCTGTATCCAAAGCTGTGTGGAATGAATAAACGCCTAGGGACACATACAAGCTTTTTGGAACAAACCTTCCTGACTAGGTTAACAACTTCTCTAAGATCTTACAGCTATATAACTTTCTCACTGGGCATCTACAGCTCAAAATCTACTGCGAGAGTTTAACATGAGAAATTAAACTTTGACATGCTGTAAGCACTGACTGTCTTTGAAAAATGTATATAAGAAGTATAAGTTAATGCTCCTGACATCCCCTGGAGTCGATAACACCATACATCTCTACATCCCAAGCCACCAAAAAGCTGCCGTGCAGGCTAACATAAATAACTGCTTGCAGTGTGCAAGAAAAAAAATCCATTGATAACACCAGTAATGTGGTGATATAATTTACAAGGCCCAAGATCATTTGCCCTGGCTCTTTTTCAGGTGGGTATGCACCAACCATCTAAGCTAAGTGCCTGTTGGAACTTTCCCCTGGAAGGTATAGTAGGTAGGAGATTTGTAATGCCTTTAATGCAACAAAAGGAGAAACAGAAAGATCAAACCAAAGGGGCTTGAGTATTTAGAAAATCCTGCTGAGATGCTGTGATAAATTATTAAAACTTCTTGTTAATGTTCATGCTTCTCTTTAACCTCAGATCATAACACTGACAGTAAAGCAAAGGTGTGGAGACCCAGAAATCATTTCTGCAGCTAAGATAAAAGGCATTAGGTAAAAAGAATGCTTCTTCAAATCAAGATCCTAACAGAGCTTCCATCAAGACTTTTCCTAAAACATAAAAACACTGTCCACCAAGTCTCTCATGGGGTATTTCTGCAGCATCATTTTGGCTTGCTGCATTCACAGAACACAAACCTTCATAACTTGTGCTTAGTATGAACAGATGACATTCAGGGGAATCAGAAGCAACTGAACTTTACAAAAAGGTAGGGTCAAAGTCTCAAAAATTCCCTCCCATCTCATAATAATTTTTTGACAGCCGAAGAAAATAGATCATAATGCTCCAAAGTACTGAAATGTTTTTTTCTCATTCAGAAAACACTTATTTCAATAAAGTTAATGTAATTTATGTTTATTAACACATCAACACTGATAGAGTCAGCCAAAAAAAATGAGTACTGGTAGCACTGTATTTTCTAACATCCCTCTGATCATTTCACAAAATCTGCCAACAATCCAGGTATCGAACATATTCAGAATCTCTATCTTTTCAAAAAATGTAGCTTCCTAAGTATTACATACATATCCTTGCACTAGAACAGCATGCATCTGGCCCTCAAGTCTCCCTGCTGGAAATTATCATTATGATACTTTGAAAGCCCAGCAAACCAAAAATTGCAAACATATATTTATATCAGTAAGAGAGAAAAAAAAACTCTTCTTCCTAGCCACCTACAACACAGATCCCCTTTCCTGAAATAAAAACCTGATTTCCAATGGAAACAGCTCCTCTACCCTTAGCTGCCTCCCAGTTACCATTAACTAGCCCTGCTAACTCCTTTTTGATCTGTAACAGAAAACTTTCGTCACTTACCCCCCTTCCAAGGTTTTCCTTTCCAGGGGGTCCGGGTCAGCTTGCTCAGAGTTGGTCCAGAGAAGAAGAGCATCAAAACGAAGAGAAGTTCAAGCCTAGTAATTTTCCCCACTTTCTCTGATGATAACATTTCCACAAGTGAATTTCACAAAATTTCTCACATCCTCTTCCCTCCCGGTTATGAAAATAGCATTAATCATTGAAAAACCTGAGGTAGGTGTTGTTTTGCCATCTTCAACAGCTGAAGGAGCAGCTCCCTGATGTAGCCCTGAGCCAAGCTACATTTCTCACGGCTCCTGCTCCTGCTCCTGCTCCTGCTCCTCAGTACGCAGTCAGCACTGCTTCTGCTCCTGGAGCTAGGAAATAATTTCTACTCTCCACTTTGCTTTCAGTGAGACTCTATTCCTCAGCGCTCTGGGTTGAGCTTGATTGAAAATGATAAAAAACAGTAATGTCTGTGTCCAGCCGAAAAGAGAAAAGATGTCAGGATTGTGTGAAAAAGATGAGAAGCAGTTGTACTGACAGCTTTCAGGCTGCCTGTGTGATCCTAATAGCCGTGCAACCAACCAAATTGCTCTTTTAAGAGTAATAAGGCTTCAGCGAAAGCCCGGTATCACAGCCACTTGGGTGGCTAGTGCCGGGCTTGAAAATCACCCAGGCACCGCCACAGATAACGACTGCTTCAGTCCAGCTTCAGAATAGAAAGGGCTGAGCAAAATATAGTATGCACAGAGGGTAGTTAATCTATTGTGTGCAAAGACGGGGATTCCTGCCATGGACTCCGGACAGACTCAGAACTTGAAATGTATTTTATTTTCCCTTCACTTCACCTCGTGACATTAAAGTGGGATTGCATCTGCACTAATTATTCATAAATGGGTCTGAAATATTTATTAGATGAACAATAAGTATATATATTTTTCTCCCCCATGATGAAACAAGAAGGGTAAGTTCCCAATAGTTGTAGCTCTCTTTTATATTAAAGTCAATTTATTTTGGCATTCCTGTGCCCCCCCTAATGAGCCCACCATGAATGTTATCAGCAAACTTTTGGGAATACCAGACTCAATCAAAGCTGTGTTAATCAAGCAATCAGGGAAGCACTTTTTTTATTTGTTTGTGCACATCACCAAGGCAATACAAAAGCTCTCTAAGTCCCTCAGTCTTTGAACTATATTTATGAAAATATTAATGGTCACAAGGTGTGATTATAATTAGCAAGCATGCACCTGACTCTGCCTCTACATGGAGAGGAGGTGGGAAAGTCATTTTGAATAAAAGTGATTTGATCTCTATTATCTAAAGTGAATTACCATTATCAGAATATTCTAGCCAATATTTTAAGGCTGTCTACTTCTTAGTATTTTCATTTATGGTAAATTATTTCCTTAATCAGTGAGCTACAATGCATGAATTATGCATTTATGTTCTTTTAAGTAATCGATTCCAATATTATGATAACCACCAATTTTATGATGTTACCACTTTCAAAATGGGATAAATTGCCCTTTGCAAACCATTTTCTTGGAAAAGATACTTTTAAAAGGGTAACTTATACTCTTGTGATAAGCTATATATTAAGTTTGAAAATACAGTTACTAAAGTTTGCTTTTCTCTAAAGCAAGCAGTGTTTGTGGAAGATATTAATGGAACATGAAAAAATTCTCAGACTGTGCCTTTAGAAATAATAATCACCTTGTATTCTACTTTTAACCTGAAAACTTCTGAAGGAGGTAAGATTGTACCCATTTTACAAATAGTGAATTAAAATTTTTTATGTCTGTGCATACTTTAAAAAGTAAATTTGGATTTAATGCAAAGTTTAATTTTCTCTTTCCCAGTCACTTCTCCTCTTGTTTACCTGATAACTTTCTCTGAATGTATGTAAATCGAGATTGGTACAATGAATTGACCAACACTCTCACTACCATCCTTTGAAGAAGAATCTAGAACCAGCCTATTGACTGTCCACTGGAGCCATTACTTTGAAAGAAAGAATACACCCTTTCATAATTTGTGAGTTTTTACTTTACCGATTCATTCCTCCTTAGCTTAAGTAGAAAACATTTCAAGTAGGCTTAAATCTAATTAAAAGGTGTTGGTAGGGATGTTGAAGGGCCCGGCCAGAACAAGGTTGATAGAAAAAGCATTCTTCCCTGAATATAGGATACAGTTGGCCAGGTTGGCTCTAAAGAAATTCTGTTTAGATTTTCAAGATTTTCTTCCTTCTCAGTGACCCATGGAAAGCAGTAGGCCAGAGATCTCTCCAGTGGGTAAATTAAAATGCAATTAGAAGAACCAAACCACTGTTGCTCATGGAGACAAGACCATTCTCTTCCAGAACTCATCTGGCTGAGCCTTGAAGTTCTGTTCAAGCTTTCTACATATCAGAAGAGAGGACTGGGGACCTCCTCCTGTGGAAATACTGAGTGGAGAGAAAATTCCTATGAGACATACCTGCATAGGTGTGAATGTAGAAATGCCTTCCCATCTAAATTAATATTAATAATAAATTAGCTAGCTTATTATAAATCTATATACTTTTCATATATTAGCTCATTTAACCCTTATAATCTAGTGAAGTAGGAATAATTATCTCCTCCATCTATTATATGATAAACTGAGGCCCAAAGATCCTACGTCACTTACCCAAGGACATAGAGCTGTGTTGTCCACTCAGATAGCTCAGCTTGGAGCCTTTGCCAATCACTATGCTATGACCTCTATTAGACTATTTTCTCTATGCTCAATCCTGAGGTAGCTTGCATGTCAGTAACATCTTTATATAAAAGAATAGCAAATGCAATAATGATAGAAAACTCAATATTTTCCAGGTTTTGTTAAATGTTTTGTGTATTTTAGTTATTTCATCTTCACAACAACCTTCTGAGATGACTCTGTTATTGTTCTTGCTTTATAGACTTACTTGTCCAATGTCTCATAGGAAACACTTGCTAGAGCCAGAACTGGAACCATTATGGCCTCAGCTTATTATTATCATGTTTCAATTTTCTACAGTCTGGTGCATGGGTCTGAAGAGACCAGATAGGAGTAAAGGAGTGAGAGGTGGGGTACCTGTGATGTGGACTCTCCTGTTGGTTGTTACCAGTAGTAGGGAGGTCTACAAATGATAACGTACTGGAGAAGGTCCCACTGAGAGGCAATCAGGATAAACTTCCTCACCACCTGCTTGTTCTCAAAGGAAAACAGAGGAAAGAGAGGGTCCCAGAAAGACTTGACTTTCAGAGAGTTACAATACAACATAATAAAGGTTTTAATGCAGGCCATAAAGAACTGCTAGGAAGACTGCAGAGAAGGAGAACTATAAAAGAGGTTCATATTAAAGTTCAATGAAAGAGAGGAGCAAGAGCTGGTTTAGCTGGGTTATTCAGGGCAGAGAGGATGGCCTTTTAACTAAGAATCAAAGGGTGAGTATTTATTTTAAGACTAGCTCGAGTCAGGCAAAAGGCAGAGGATAATCCAGACAGAGGGAATAGCATAATCAGGGTCACAGAGATGGAAAGAAGCCTGGCTCCTTCCAAGAATGCTCTGGAAGGCTGTGTGACTGGAGTATTGAACATATGGGTGGAGAATAGGAAATGAGGAAGCAATGATAGGCAAGGGCTAGATCAAAACTTTAAAAGATGTCAATTGCTTGAGGGTCTTAGACGTCACTCTCAGTGGAAGAGGGTCAATAAAGGGAAACTACATGATCCAAAATGAGTTTTCAAAAAACAACAAACAGGCTGCATTTTGGTGGAGAATGAGACTGGAAGCAGGAAAGACCATTTTGAAATGATATTCCAGACAGGATAGATGATTCAAAAACAATTCAAATGGTGAGAATAAATAGGGAGAGATGAATTAGAAATAAATTTTAAGATTTAGTAAATGCTAGGTATTTTAAGATTAATAAGATGAAGCCCCTGTCACTGGGATGCTTGCATCCTTAAGCGCTTAGTGACCAAGTTGATAGAGAAATGGACGGAACATTGCTTCAGTATTTAATCTCTTGTCTTTAAAGATGTCCTCAGTTTGATTTTGTCTGCCCTGCTAGCATGTCCTCCAATGTTTGTAATATTAAATGAGATTTAGTAATATCAAGAATTATATTCACATTTATTCTAATAATACTATTTATTCTATTTTAAGCAGATCCCTAACATTTTACTGCTTATGTGCAATAAATACCACCTTGTCTTTCATGCATTTTCTTAATAAGGATATCATTTCACTAATAATGGTGTAGTGTGAGTTATGTTACTATGCGTTTAGTCATTGAAAATATAGGAAATAAAAAACATTTTCTGATTAGTTTACAACCCAAAATATATTACTAAGCTTTTGAAAAAGTTGTCAAATTTTGTATCAATTCACTGTTGATCTCACTGGTTATACTCACTTCATTAGATGTTGTGGAAGACTGAGCCAATCCCTTTTCTGAAAGTTCTGTGAGTGTATTCTTAAGTAACTATATGGTTCATACTTAAGGGAAATCTTACCCATCAAGGACATTTGGTAATGTCTGGAGACTGTTTTTGCTTATTGTAATGGGGAGTAGGTGGGCGTGTGAGGGGATATCACGAATGTATAGTGGGATAGAGGCCGGGAATGATGCTAAATATCCTATAATGCACAGGACTGTGCTCACAACAAAGAATTATCTGGCAAAAAATGCCAGTAGTCCTGAGGCTGAGAAACACTGGAGTATCCTCGGTTTGTCTGATAAGATAATGATTCTTCTATCCATCATTTCACTTATGTAGAGCCACAGAAAATGCTTTTTTTGATGGAAGCTCACTAGATGGCCATGGACCACTTATTACCAATGCACACTCTAACAGCAGCTATGAAAAAATATGCTATTTAGATTCTTCTGCTTCAAAGGAAGCCTCCTATTTCTCCAGCTAAAATTCACCCACAGAGAATCACTCATCTCCCTGTACACCTTACATCAGGCCAACGAAGTGGTGGATTTACTTGGCTTGAGTGCTGGAAGGGGCCCAGGGATGCGTGCATCTATCATTAAAACCTTCCTTGTCCAGAAAATTCTAGCTGTCCCTTCATTACTTTAAAACCAGAGAAAATCATCAAGCAAACTTAGCTGTGTGTCTCTCCAATTGCGTTACTTCTTATTAACTTGGCAATGATTAGTCTCTGGTAAATATAGGCTGCATTGTTGTTAATATATTTTTTCACATACTCCATCAGCAAGTCATCATGATAAAACTTTAGCTGAGATTTAATCAAGGGTAGAGTAGTAAATTAGCCATAGAATTAGCTTGGTAATTCTTGAAAGATCACAGATCAATTCATTAATAGATATAAACATACCTACAGAGTTGTCATTAATTACTTTGTTATTACTCCCTAACTCTTCAATATTCAATTTTGACTATGCAAGCCAAAATACAGATCTGAATGTTTCAGTGCTATATTAAAACACACTTTAATTCCTCAGCTTTACCATATTTTCCTTAAACAGATACAAAGAGGCATTGACTACGTCCTTTCTACTTCAGTATACTGCAAATGCAAATCATAACACAGGCTAAATAAAGGGGAAAAAACACCCGTGGCTCTTGCACAAGTTAAGGTTAACATGGAATATATATTAATATTATTTCCAATGTCGAATAGGTATGCTTACACATGTACCAGACCAAATGTGTAATTTATGAATATTTTAGTTACACAATGGGTGAAAAAGTCACTCTGATTAACAGAGACACCTACTTATCTCATAAGAGAAATTAACTTGCTTTCACTGGTACTGAGAAATATTTAGAAAGATTTTCATTCCTTTTTCCTTTGTCAGTGATTTCTACAGAGTGAGCATCTTTGGATCCCTCTGATGATTTAAGATCCTGTAGCACCTGAGTATCACCGGGCTGCACATCAGTTCTCATCCTATCAGCCTGTAGTTACAGGAGACAGGCAGGTAGGACTGAATCTGTAGACATCAGGGTAAGCTTCATTAATGGGATTTCACGTGAGCTCCTGATATTGCCTCACATTTTTATTACTATTTCCTTTCCATTAAACAAATCAAGTGAAGGCTCACATATCTTACTTAAAGGTTCTAGTTGATTATGAATTTTACTTCATTATATGTTCTTAAAGCTCCAACTGAGAAAGGCAGCTTAAAATATTTCTCAGTATAAGTTTGAAGAGCGGTCCTAAATATTGGTGGACCCATGAGAAACACCAGTGTACATTTTATTTTTAGAATACCAATGTGGTTTTTTGCTTGTTTGTTTTGTTTTGTTTTTATACTGGGTATTGAAGCCAGGGGCATTCTATCTCCCAGCTACACCGCAGCCATTTTTGTTCCTTTTTTTTTTTAGTTTTTGAATAGGGTCTTACTAAATTGCTGAGACTGGCCTCAAACCTATGATCCTCCTGTCTCAGCCTCCCAACTAGTAGGATTACAAACATGTGCCAGCATGCCTAGCTGACTGTGTTTTTTTTTCTTGTTTTGAATCAAAAAACAGTCACAGTGCATGAATTTTGGAAAAACAAAAACTGCGTGCCTTTGAAATGCATCCTATTCCAGTGTTCAACAACTATTTTGGAAGGAATAATTTAAGCCTCTTGGGTTTACTATGTAGTACCTAGTCCCTTATCTTTATATACATATGACTAAAATAAAATTGATTCAAGTTTAAAGTGTTTAAGTGGATGTTTTTAACATATTTGAAAAGTTTGTGTGAAAATTGAATTAATTTCAAACCTCTGTTAACACATATTTAACCTAAATTGCAAATGATTACATAACTTCTCTGTAAAAAAGGCAGAATATGGGTACTAGAAAAATGTCCTAGTGATTTTATGAAGAGTAAACCTTAGAATCTAGTCAAATATGCCTGAACCTATAAAAATATACTTTTTCTTCATCTTAGATATTTTCTTGGGCTTATGTAAAGTTCATTTAAAGGACAGAGCTGAAAAGCTGACATGGTCTATTGGGTATGCTACATCAATTATACAAAATGTTTTATATCTATACGAGATATCGATGGGATGTTTATTAAAGAAACCTAATTTAAAATTTTTATAATAGATGCATGCTAACATGGGATAATCTTTCCCACAAATATATAAAATCTAAATAGTTCTTCTAGCCAAATAGCACAGACACTAACTCCTAGTGTTGCAGAGTCCCATGAGGATGTTTGTAGAGTATGCATTAATATATATAGTTGAATCTGCTAGTGGCTCTCCCCTGAGTGTTCTTAAGACCCCTGGGATACCATAATGTTAGTTCCATTTCAAGAGAAATGGTAAATCTTCTGAGGCAAGTTTCTCTGTATCATAAGTGTTAAAGATGACAGATACAATTGTTGTAAAGGAAACTGCTTTTATAAAACAAAAACAAATAACAGTTTTCAGATTATTCAAAGCTATAAAAGAGTATAAATTTTAAGCAAAAGTACTATTTAAGAAATGCAAAGCTGAGCCAGGCGTGGTGGCCCATGCCTTTAATCCAGTACTTGGGAGGCTGAGACAGTAGGATCATAGATTCAAGGTCAGTTTCAGCAATGCCATGAGACTCTCAGCAACCTAGTGAGACCCTAGAAATGTAAAAAAGGGCTGGGGTTGTAGCTTGGAGGTAGAATGCCCCTGGGTTCAATTCCCAGTAACACACACACACACACACACACACACACACACACACAAATATATATATTTATATATAAGAAATGTAAAAAGAAGCATTTTTGCAATGTCTTTAATTACCTTCTATGAGTAATTCTTATTTTCAGTTAGAAACTACAGTAGAAATATCTGTAGATCTA
>PVJS01057747.1:0-11971 GCA_004027185.1 Glis glis
CAAAAAAAAAAAAAAAAAAAAAAAAGAATGGAAAGTTTTGTCCAGTATAGCTGAATCCACCTTGTCCTCTCTCTTGTTTGGCTGTATGTGGAACCCAATAGGGCAGTATTAGGAGTTGAGTGATCTTTGTGCCAGCTGCAACACTATGCATTCCCTTTCCTGTCATTAACACTTGTATCTCTCCTTTATAATCTGTTTATGACCACTGGTATGACAGTAAGCCCTTTCGCATTTAAACTAAATCGTCCCATTATTACCCCAACCGTCCCAGTAGGGAGAGGTCCAAATACTCCTGTAGGAATTCTGTAAGGGGAGTGGCCTTCTATAAGAGTGCAGTCTCATGCCGTGGCAAGGTCCAGGTCTGGGATTCCAGCTGCAGTGACTGTGGCAAGGTTGTGGATAGAAAGCCTCCCAAGCAGTCCCCACTGTTTTTGGGCCTGGGGCCTGGGCACATCTCCCATTTCCTGAGGTAAGCAACAGGTTTCTATCTGTATCAAATTCTGAGTGGCATTGAATAGCCCAATGATTCCCCTTCCTATGGTGAGGGCAAATCCCTGGAGCTGCTCCAGGAGCTGATGGTGGCCCCTATGGAGCATTCCCTTTTTAAATGTTCTATTTTACCACAATGGCAGCAAATCTCTGTCCTGTGTTTTGTTCCATAGCTGCTGAAAATATTTTGGCCTTATGCTGCTCCTTCCCTACCCACTGACAGGTCTTGCTTAGTTCTCCCACTGAGGTTGCCTTAGCTCTTATCCCTTTCATAGCCTCTTTACAATCTGTATTAGCATTTTCATAGGCCAATTGTAATAATAATATATTAGCAGCCTGTTTTTGAGCCAGTTGCCACTGAATTGGTCTATTCAGCCTGTCTAAAAAGGTGATGTAAGGCTATTGAGGGCCCTGGCATACTCCCAAAAAATATCCCTGACCTCCTGACTCGGGGATTCTATCCCAGGCCTGTGCTATGCATAAGGTAGCTTGTTGATAAGAATTAGGCTGAAACTGAATCTGGGTTTGTGTATCTTGATAAGGACCTCTTCCTTGCAGCATTTCCACTGTGATATTCTGTCCAGTCAGTGCATTACAACAGGCTTGCTCACTGCATAGATCATCATATTCCAATCTCCAGCTTAAATATTGAGGGCCACTTAAACAAGTTTTTGCTACATGGGTCCAATTCCATGGTGCCATCTGATATTGTGCCCCCACAGCAGTAACTATCCCTCTGTTAGAAGGGAAAGTGGCTGTTTTCTCTAATACTCTTTCTGACCTCTTTAGACACATCATAATCTACAGAAGTAAAGATATTAGCACCATCCTGTATATGCACTGGGCATGTTAAAATCTCTCCCTCTAATGCAGCCTGCCTATGCACCTCCCCCAGTGTTGGCTGCTGCCTTATGGGGGAAGAGGGAGCCAGTCACTCTTCCATCTGTGCAGAAGCCCCTGAAAGAAGTCCTGCTGAGGAAGGTGGTGGCAGTCACAGAGGTAGTGGTTCAGGGGTAGAGGATTCCTTATTATGAGTTTAGCATTAACAAAGCCTCAAGGTCTAGCCCCCAAGTGATTATAATTTGCACTAGGACCTTTTTTCCCCATATGCTGTGCCCTTTTCAGGTTCTTACCTACTTTATCCCATATTCCTATATTTAGGGTGTCTCTTTTTGGAAACAAAAAGTTTACTTCTAGCATTATTTGCAATCATTTGAGCAGCTGATCTTTGCTGCCTGTGGCACCTGATGCTTTTAGGATTTGTTAGAATATTCTTAGATACTCCAGCTGCTTTGCTGATAAAGTTTACCCCATTTTGTTACCCTAACCTTCTAAGTTCTGAGGACAGTATAATCCCTCTCTACTTACAGATCTGATGCAGAGCTCCCAACCACTTTAGGTTACCCTCAGTTTCCTTGACTTCTTTTCCCCTGTCCTCATTTGGGTGCCACTTGTTGGTGACCATCCCATGGCACACCTGAGGGGAAAAGAATGACACAGACACAGAGTAGATTGAAAGGGGCAAGTCAGGGTACCTAACTCTTAGGTAAAGGTCTCACTGGACACTTGTCCACTGATTTTATTCATTCTTGAGGGGGGAGGTTGAGGTATGGATGCTACTGCATACGTGCAGAGCTTGGGAGGTAAAATTTAACTAGTATACATGCAGCAAGGGTTAGAGGTTAACATTTAAGTTTACTGGCCATAGAACAATTGTAGAGAGTTATTGAGATAGTGGTTAGCAACAAAAACACTGAGAATGTGAAGAAGATCCTTGAGATAATGTTTGACAAGCGGGATATTTGGGAATAGGCATGAGCAAGAGACCCAGAAATGTTTACCTTGGAGGGTCAGGCTGCTTTCACCTAGCTTATTAGATCGACCATGGCTTTCCATGACCCTTAGACCTTTCCAAGGCAAATGTTAACCTGCTTCTGGCAGTCATTCTCCACAACACCTCATAAATCTCTGTCAGGAAACAGCCTTATCATGAAAAAATGACTTCCCCTGAAACTCTTGTCAGGGTATCACCACAGCAATGTTAAAAGTTAGCCCTTATGAGACTTTATATGGTCAACCTTTTCTCTGGTCAGACCTCTTCCTAGATGAAGAACAGGTTTTTTTTACTCAATATGTAATGACGCCTGGTCAATACCAACAAGCTCTCCTAGAATTTGGATAATAGATTCTTTCCTCCCCTTGCAGTTCCTCAACTAAACCCCTCTACCAACCAGGGTCCATTATACTAATTAAAACTTACCGTGACAACCAGCCAGCTCATCATCTTGTCCTACTTTGGGAAAGAACTTTCCCTGTTCTTCTGTCCAATCCTACAGCCATCAAGGTACCAGGAATTGTCAGCTGGATCCACCACTAAAGGGTCAAGCTGTGGACTACACCTTATGAAGCTGTTCATCCCTCAGAATCACCCACAAATAACTACACATACACCCATGGAAGACCTCTGGTTACTTTTCAAAAGAAACAGATAAGTTGATCCCCTTTAACTTAAAACCTGTTAATTCTATCTATCATCCCTATCTTCCTATAGCACAAGCAGCTCAAGGGTTACTACAGGCTGTTAAGTCCTCCTATGTCCATGCATGTTGACTCTGTTTAGATTATGAACATTGGACATGATTACAGTGGTCAGAGGGGGAGTATGCCTTATGCTTCAGAAAAATACTGCTTTTATGTCAATAGATCAGGTCAGGTACAGAAAAGTGTCAGACACTTAACAAAATTGACATCCAACCTCAGGAAGTGAGCTACCCAGAAAAAATGGATATCATGGAAGAAAACACAGCACTGACTTTCTTGGCTCTTGCTCTTTAATAGAGCCTTTGGCCACAATACTCCTTTTACTATTTGGTCCTTGTCTTCTAAAACTGTTAATAAAGTTTGTATTTTCCCTACTTCCAGTCTATCATACTTCACATGAGACTCAGGTTGGACTTGATCCAACCCTTCTCTACAGTTTACACTGACTACTATTGGGACTCCTGGACTGACCCGTTTTTTTTTTTTTTGTGGTACTGGGGATTGAACCCAGGGACATTCTACCTCCAGGCTATACACCCAGCCCTATTTTTTATACTTTATTTTGAAACAGGGTCTCACTAAGTTGCAGAGGGCCTCACTAAATAGCTGAGGCTGGCCATGAACCTGGATCCTCCTGTCTCAGCCTCCCAAGTACTGGGATTACAGGCATGCCTCACCATGCCTGGCTAGGACTGACCCATCTTAAAGGAAGGAGCTTATCCTGTACCAAGAGGCCCTGTCCTGACAGACAGTAAGGAAGAGACGTTGACAAAACTACATTCCTATCCATCTTGAAGAAACTACAGAAGACAGACCATCACCCCTGTTCCCTAAATGATTTAAGGGTCTCTAGCTCTTGAGGGGGGCATGTTAGGTAGCTAGCCAGAAATAAGCAGGAGAAGGAAAAGGGAACAGGGAGGAGTCTTCCTAAAAAGATATATGGGGATTGCTCCACTCAGCCATGGTCAGAAACTTCCAGCCTTTTATACTGAAGCGTCAGGTTCCCACATGATACAATCATGTGAAATTCCACTAAGCCATGACATGAAACCCAAGAGTAATTGCCCCAAATTACTACACATGAGGAGGTGTTGGATTTCTGGACAGTATAAAAACACACTATGCAGCCGACTGGACTTCTTTATTCTGATCCTAGACTAGCCAGCTCTGTGACCCTCCTGTTGAACCTACCCAATAAAGCCTTTCATGCTCACTCTATCTATATCCCCTGAATGAAAAGTTTCTTTTGGTGAGACAAGAACTGAGGGAAACTTGTAGCCCTGTAATTATGAGTGAGAATTGTAGAAGGACCTCCAAAACTTGTATCTTTCATGAAAGGAATGAGATTACTGGCCAAAAAAACTCAAAATGAACTTTTTCATAATTTTGTAAATGAAGCAATTATTACAATAATCTTTTGAATATTTAGGAAGATAATCTTAGTAATAAGAGTAAATTTAGTGATATTTTAAGTTTGTGTTTTCCCATCTCCCTCTCTTTTGCTATGGATGGGCACAAAAATCAAGATAATTGTAATTTTAGCAAAAACTGGTAGCCTAAAATTCACAGCAAGAAGCAGAACTTCAGTGGACACAAAGACAAAAAAATACAGATTCACAGAGTTAATCAGAAAAGTCATTTAAAAAATAAATAGAAAGCAGTGGTGATTACAATCAGCTACAATAGCAAATCCTGCAAAGATGGAAAGAGTATAATTTACAGAGGTGTCTTATTATTTTGTTTAAAATGTCTGATGTTGCTGGGCATGGTGCCACATACCTATAATCCCAGTATTTGGGAGTCTGAGACAGGAAGATCACAGGTTCAAGGCCAGCTTCAGCAATTTAGCAAAACCCTCTGCAAATTAGCAAGACCTTATTTCTAAAATAAAAAATAGCCAGACATGGTAGCACACACTTGTAATCCCAGTACTTGGGAAGCAGAGACCAAAGGATCCGCGTTCCCAGACAGCCTCAGCTACTTAGTGAGGCCCTCCACAACTTCGTGAGACCTGGTTTCAAAGTAAAGGATAAAAAATAAGGCTGGGGGAGTAGCTCGGAGGTAGAAAGCCCCTGGGTTCAATCCCTGGTACCGCAAAAAAAAAAAAAATAAATAAAAAATAATAAAATAAAATAAAAATAAATGAGCTGGGAGTGTAACTCAGAGGTAGGACATCCCTGGGTTCAATACCCAGTGCCAAAAATGAATAAATAATTAAATAAATAGCTTTATGTTTAACCATGAAAATATAAGACTAAGAAATTCGAAAGTCTGTGTAATACAAAGTAATAAAATTAGTCAAAATAAATGATCTCTGAGGAAGCTCATAGATTGGATTTCTATACAAGTATTTTAAATTATCTAATGTAAATATATTAAGAAAACACTAAATGAAACCATATTCTAAGCAATAATACTTAGTACAAAAAACTAAAGGAAAATATTAGAAGTATGTCTCACCACTTAGAAAATGTCAATAAAATATAACATCAAGAATAGAAATTATTTATTTGAAAAGTATAGCAGAAATAATAAATTTACCATTGATTTTGATCGCAGATTTGAGGTTGTAAAAATCTTGAACATAAAAAACTTAAATATTAAGTATAATTATTTAGTTTATGGAATACAAAAATAATTATGCAAAATGAACAAAATCCTCAAGGATACATTACCATCACTTAACCTTAAAACAAACACAAAATGAGAATCCAAGAAGGACACAAGAGAGAAAATGAGTGGAGAAAAATATTTGGAGAAATAGTGGCTAAAATCTTCCAATATTTAATGAATAATATTAATCTATGCATATAAGAAGGTAAATAGACTCCATGAAAAATGAATTCAAAGAGATTCAACAGTTGACACATCAAAACCAAACATTTAAAAGAAATGAATCTCTAAAGCAGTAAGGATATGTGGGAGGAATCCTCAAAAGACTTAATAACTTATTTCTCATTAGATGTCATAAAGTCATGACATAGTCATGATGCTATGGTATATTTATTCAAAAAATTCCATGTACGTTGGTGAACCTATCAATACTAATTTCAACCTTATGAATGGAGATGGGGAGAGAGCAAAGCAGTATCCAGAGGGAAATGTACTGGGTGCTATGTAATGTATGCTTCTACCACACTAAAATGAATATGATATATGGCTACAATGCACTAATAAAAGTATACAAAAAACCAAAGTTCTAAAAGAAAAGATTTTTAGTTAAAATTTTATATTCAACAAAATTAACATTCAAAATGTCAAAGACAAATTAAGATACTCCTAGAAAGACAATAATTGGGAGAATTTATTGTTGACCAACCTGGCTGTCTTAGTCAGCATTCTCATTGCTATAACTAAAAGATCTGACCCTACAACTTAGAGAAAGGAAGATTTATTTGCTCATGGTTTTCTGGGGATTTGGAGGTTCAGTTCATGTAAGGACAGGGACTGCAGATCTCAGGGCATGGTGGAAGGAAGTGGAGAGAGAGAAAGTGCAAGGTTTCTTTCTCACATCACAGGGGCCAGAATCAAGAGAGTGCAAACAAGAGGAGAAGGAACCAATATATCATCCTCAAGGCCACACCCCAGGGACTCCTCCTTAGCAACCAAGCTCTACTTTCAACATTGCTACCTTGTTTCTGTGAGGGGTAGGGGAGCATTCCAAATCCAAACCATTACACTGCCTAAAAAAAATATACTAAAGGGAGTCATTTTGGAGAAAAATAAAAGTGAGCAGATATTAATATAACTATACATGAAGAGATAAAATCAGTAAAGTTAACAAATTATTAAGTATATGACTATAAAATTTGTTGTAACATCTTTCTTCTATTTTAAAAGATAATTGCATAAACCAGTCATTTCAAACTTTTATTAGTAGGTATTTAAGAAAATAATAGTAGAATTCTGTGTCAATAGAAGTACAAAGTAGAGGAGAGAAAATGGAAAATGTCTTTGAATATAATACAGAAGCAAAATCTAGATTGCTATAGATTAAAATGTTAATTTTAATCCCCATGGCAGCCATTAAGAAAGTAACTAAAATAACATAGTAAATAACAAAAAAATAAATAAAATGTACAACAAAAATGCCTCTGTAATAAAAGGAAAGCCAAAATAGAAAAGTAGAGGAAGAAAAAAGAGAAACAAAGGAAAAATAAATTGTAAAAGTGTGGACATAACTTCAATCTTATCGGAAATTGTATTCAATGTAAATTGATGAAATATTACATTAACATGGTAGAAATTGATAGAATAGATAAAAAATGTGATTCAACTATGTGCCGCTTACAAGTGACAAACTTTATTTTCAAAGACATTAGTTGATTGAAAGTAAATGAAAAAATAATGAAAAGATAATGGATGAATTCTATTGGAATGAAAAGTTATAGCAAACAAACTGAAGGAAAGAAGGAATAAATATACAATATCAGAAGAGAAAATCTTTAGAAAAATTTTATAATATAAAAAAATTATAATGTGAAAGTGTTAGAGTATCAGGAATACATACAACATAAATGTATATAAATATCTAAGTCTATATACAAACATAAATGTGTCCATATATATATGTATGTGTATGTATATGTTTGTCTTTTGGTTTTCTGACTTGCAACTGAAAGAATATTAAGAACTGAACTATTCTAGAAAGTTGTTCAAAATAGACATTATATTGCTGGGGCATAATGAGATTTATCTACACAAAAGTAATGTTGAAATTCATTAAAACACCCTCAAAACATATACGCCGGAACACAGATGTCAAAATTCAAAATGTTGATCAACCTGGTGATACAATTCTGGTATATAGGACTCTTTTGACTAATGACCACAAAAAGGCAGATCACCCTTATCCAGAATTGATGGTACACCAAGTATGTGAATGTTTCAATTCAATCATACTATGATGTATAATTACAATGCATCACTAAATGTATACAAAATAGTTAATAACTGAATTATGAATGCCTTTTAGTAATGAGTATAAACCAGACTGCTTGGTGACTTCAGCAGAAAAACAATGAGTTTTGGCTTAGCAAAATTCTTGTCCTTCCACTGCACATGACTCCCAATTTATGAGCATTCAACTTTACATGGATGCCAAAGTGATGTTCATTCAATATAAACTGTAATTCAACTATTGAATTCTGCCCTTTCCAGGACTATTGATATCAAGAGGCTAGGGAACATCAGTGTCCCACAGCCCCAGCCAGACACACAATCACAAGAGTAAACAACTGCTACAGTAGTATCCTATGTTGCTAAGCTCTCTAGTCAGGGGTATTTAAAGCATTTTCCACTAATAATATTTTCAGCTGAAGATGGGTTTTCAGAGTCACAAAACCATGTTATGTGTAGGAACAAAAGCAAGTCAGTTCATATTTTTTTGCCTCATTCAATGCATCTGGCAAATAAAAAATGTTTTATATCACATAGAGTTGTTTGGAAGAAATAAATAAAAACTAAGAAACAAGTTACATAAGCCTGATATATCCTGATGTAAATAAGATTTTTAGTAACTATTTTAGTATCTTAAAATAAATTATTTTTCTCTTATGTAAATGACCTTTAATGTATTTATTAAAAAGCACAACAATCCTCCCAGTATGAATGACTAAACTTTCAAAGAGGCTTCTAAAAACAAACACACACACTTTTTTAAGTGTGCGGCTGAATTAAATCATGGTTCCCCAGCATCAAGAAGCTCCCTGAGCAGGGAAAAGAAATGAAAGATAACTGTTTCAATGCATTGAAAGAAAACAGATTCTTTTTTTCTGTTTAGTGTTTACATTGAAAACAAAAGGATTTCTTATGTTTAGCATATATATAGTAAACATAAATATATATTATATAAATATATAGTATATATATATAGTTTTCTACATATATATATATATATATATATATATATATATATAGTAAACACTAAACAGAAAATAAATTCCATAGATTTTTTAGACACAATTTTTTCTTAAAATCCTCTCTCAGGTATTAACTGCATTATAAATGTCCACAGGAGATTATTGATATCTTGGTAATATGTTTGGCTCTCTCTCATGTGTTCTTGAAGGAAAGAGAAAATAGAAAGATGGAAAACCTACCTACAGAGAAAAATGTCAATATAAATATAAATAGAGTAAGTGTCTTCGAGATAGAGTTATTAAAAATATACCTCCAAAAGAGTAAATTTTATTTTGTGGAGTCCAACTGATTTCTCCTATGACAGAGTCCCAGAGATGAAATAATAAAGTGAGGAAGCCTTGTATTATCAGATTCTAAGCCCAGCCCTAAGCACTTTATATCACCTTACTTAATCTGCACTAGTGAGGTAGTTATTGTCCTCCTGATTTTATAAAGGAGGAAACTGAGACAGAGCAGTTAAACCACATGCCTAGAGATAATTAGTTTTATTTTTCTTTGTTTTTAAAGAGTTTACATTTTAGAGAAGTTTTAAGTGTTATCAATGCCCTCTCCTACAACCAATATCCTCCACCAGGGTGGTTGGTACTTGTGCTATAAATGATGAGCCTACACCTTCACATCATTATCACCAAAACCCATAGTTAACATTAAGGTTTATTTACTATGTTTTACAACCATGCATTTGGGTAGGCAGTGAAGTTTTTAAGCCAGGTCTTCCTTGATGCCACTGTTAAAGAATGAGAATGCAAAGGAAAAGGGGAAAACATAAGACTGATGTATGTGTGTGTAAAATAGAGAGAGAACTCTTGTTCATCATCTGAGTAAAGATGTTCCTATGTGAAAGGTCTTCCAGCTCAAAGCTTCTCAAGTTTGGCTGCACCTTAAAAATTACCAATGCTTAGTCTATTTCACAGACCAAATAACCCAGAATCTCTAGAGATGGGAAGCAAGAATCAATGTTTGGCAAAACTTCTGGATGACTTTGATGTGCAACCAAAGTGCAGTCCACAATGCTGGAACACTCCTTTAGCTATGTGTCATGTTACTGTTATCACTTATGCTTACCTAGAAAAAAATAGTAATGTTACCCTCTGTGGCTTCAAAAGAGTGGAATAATCTTAAAATTAAGAAAAATATTTTTCTCCTTTTCTTGGAGTCACTTAGAAACAGAAAGTCTTTGAGATTATGAAAGTCAATAGATACTTAATAATGTCAATTGACTATAGGGGTCCTAAAAATGTGATTGTTTGATATGTTAGGAACTGCATGTAGGCATACTAATAAGTAACAATAATATTCTAAGGAAAAAAGATCTCTGTTCTTGAGTTTGCAGAACTGCAAAGAATCTCATAACTAGAGGATTAGAATTCAATGAACATCATTTGGCCACATAGCTCCACCTGTAAGAAGGTGCCCCAGCCTGCTGTCACTCATCTTCTATAAAACCACTCCTATATCAGCCACCTGGCAAGGTGGAGTTTAAACAAGAGTTCTCCCTCTTCACCTTCAGCTGGTCTTCAAGTGAAGTCACCTTTGCCTCAACACCTTGTCTTGAGACCTAATTAGTCCATTGTGGGGTAAACAGCCAGACTTGGGTTTGGTAACAAGTTCTGGCGAGCCAGTGAAGAGGATTGCTGGTTCTGAGGAACTGGCACCACAGTAGGGAACCTTGGGCCTACCTGTAGCAGCAAGTGGGACACTTTTGTTCCAGGGACTCTCTCTTGATTTCCTCAGTGACAACCTGGGCTTTCCAAATGCCCTCCATTAATGAAAGAAATCAACATTTGGATGAGCTGACATGCATGTTGAAAACTTCCTTTCTTGCCTATTTGAGGCATGTGCCATTTGAAACTTGGTGTCTGTAATGGTTTGGATTTGTGGTGTCCCCCAGCCTTCATGGAAATGGGGTGGCAATGTTGGAAGTGGGGCTTGTTTGTAATCTCAATAGTGGATAAATCCACTGCAATAGATTTATCTGGGTGGTGGCCTAGGCCAGTGGTGTGTGGCTGGAGAAAGTGGGTCCCTAGAACTGTGGCCTTGGGAATTATATATGGTTTCTCCTCCCTCTGAGTGCTCTCTTGCTTCTGGCCCCCATGATGTGAGAGCAGAGTCTTATGCTCTCCCTCTCTCTGCTTCCAACCACTGCCATGCACTGAGATCTACTGCTCCTTTCTCTTGCCCCTGGCCTCACATGGACTGAACCCCAATATCTCCAGGAAACTGTGAGCAAATAAATCTTCCTCTAAGTTATATGGTCAGGTCTTTGAATTATAGCTGTGAAAATGTTGACTAATACAGTGTCCTTAGACAGATGAACTATAGTACTTAGACAGATGAAATAGTTTTGAACTCTATACCCAGTTTTGTGTCTGTTGAAAAAGATTAGTCCCTTGAAAAGATCAACAAAAATGACAAATCATTGGCTAGACTTGCCAATAGGAAAAGTAAAGAAGAATCAAATTGCTAACATCAAGTATTAAAGAGGGAATATTAGTATTTTATCTTATAGAAATTTTGAAAGAACGAAGAGGTAATACTATGAACATTTTCATGCAGAAATTAGATAACCTCAATGAAATGAACAAATAGTTATGAAAAACACCAAAACTGAATAAAAAGAAATAGAAAATATGAATAAATCCATAACAAAGACATTGAATTAATAATAATAAAAATTAATAATAATAATAATAATAAAACATCCTACAAACTGTTTCATAGAACACAACTTTTCATGAATTCTATAAGTGACTAAATAAGAGTTAATACCAGCATTACACAAACTGTTAAAAAAATAGAGAGAAGTGTGCCAGGCATGGTGGTGCACACTTGTAACCCAGTACTTGGGAGGCTGATACCAGAAGATCTGGTTTCCTGGCCAGCCTCAGCTACTTAGTGAGGCCCTTTGCAACTTAGTGAGACCCTGTTTCAAAATAAAGAATTAAAAAATAGGGCTGGGGGTGTAACTCGGAAGTAGAATGCCCCTGGGTTCAATCCCCAGTACCAAAAAAAAAAAAAA